>BHFT01042119.1:0-32959 GCA_004320025.1 Laticauda laticaudata
GCCTACCATCCCTGTCCTATTGTTTCTTTTATTTTTCTTATATGTATCCATGTATTCATAACTATGTTTTTATTTACACCTATTATCTTGTAAGCAATTGACAAACCAAATAAAAATAAAATAAAGATGAGATGTATATTGGGTTTTCCCTGGTTTTCATTTTCCCTTCTTTCATTTTTTTTGCCACAACATATTTCTAGATGACAAGTACCATGCATAACCTCAGAATTTCAAGAAAGCAGATGCTAATATCCTAATTTATAATTTCCTGTGTTTTCTCTCCATGCTTTCTGTCTTTCCCACTGAAAATTCATTGGAGCAGGAGAAAAAAAGATGAACCAATCTTTTGAAAGGTAATGCTAGGACCCTCTACCTAGATTACCCCTTCTGTGCTTTTCTCCCCAAAACCTACCTATACAGGAGATCTTTTAATTGGCATATTTGATACTCTGAAGTTGGAAGTTGTTAGTTGGGTTCCACTTCACTTGAAATGGAGAAATTTTCTATCCTATTAGGGAGACACGGGATTCAATAATACGCCAACACTTATTTGATGTTTATAATTATGGTAAATTAACATTATGGCTCAACTCAAATTTGAAAAGAATGAAACAGTCCTTAGAAGGAATGATATTTTAATTCGATTAATAAGATGATATTTTTTCTTTTGGAGTTACAGAATAGTGAAGTGGAGATTATTATGAATATCAAATTTGTGGCATTATGTCAGTGTTTTTTCTAGTAAGGCAATTACTTTGCATTAAAAGTTAAATATGATATACACAGTAATTTTCAGATAGAAACAGAAGCATACCATAACTTATACAAGGTCACGACTGTAGACTGCTCTTTGTTCATCTTCATTTTCCTTTAAACTTCAACCGGGGGAAATCCTTATTTCTTTAAAAGAAATAGAGCCCTTCTCAGGCTCCTTGTATAAGTTGCTCAAGTATACATTGTCCATTTAAGTAGAAAACTTGTTATGGATCCCTCTTGAATTCTCTGACAAAACTCCCATGGTAGACATTTTATTTCTTCTCTCTGTTTACTTGCTCAGTAAGCTCTAGCCTTGAAATCTGGCTGACTTATATTCTTCTTACAGTCTCTACTTACTGAGCACAAAAAGTTCTATCTCCCCAATACAAGCAATTAGGAGCTCTTAGAATATACCTTTGTAATCAGCAGCTATTCAGGAGATTCACAATTCAGCATACAATGCTTGAGACAACACAACTTTGAACATTCTCCTTTCTTCCTTGTTTCTTCTTGCTGTTGAACTCCTTTGTTCAGCTCTTGTTTGCTTTCAAGCTTCCCAAGATCAACAAAGCTTCAATTAATCTCACCACACATTTTTTTTCACTTAAACCACCTTTGTCCTCTAAAACTATAACAAAAAGCATTCCAGTCTGATCCCACTGAAGTGATGTGTGTTATACCACCATATTACAATATGACCCTCAGAAACTGGAAGAAAGGAGAATGACAGCATAGCCCCTGTCCATAAAAATATTGGTAATTCCTGCTCTATCTAGTTAAATTAATGAATGGATAATAGTATTGTTGGAAGAAATATTTATCTGGTCCAGTTCCAAGTGGGGAGAAAGACACTGGAAACTTGGAGGCTGATTAGAAAGATGGATTTAGGACCACATGGGTTTGAGGTCCTGGGCAGCTGATCACATGGAGTGGAGAGTGAGGGTTCTTGGGCCTTGCCCTTGAGCTTCCGGTTCCTCTGCAAGAAATGTGTTCTATTGGTTGTTGTAGGGGTCACAGCTAACTTTGTATCCTGTTTGAGTCCCAGGCTTGGTTGAAGCTTGCTGGGTGATAGCAATAGCAATAGCACCTAGACTTATATACCACTTCATAGTGCTTCACAGCCCTCTCTAAGTGGTTTACAGAGTCAACATATTGCCCCCAACAATTTGCGGTCTAATCACTGTGCCACCAAGTAGTGATGCAATGAAAGGGCTTGTTGTGTCATGTGATGAGCTCTGCTGCTATATGGTAGAGGACTAATCCTATTATGGTCTGAAGGAATATGTCTTAATCCCATCACCCTGGATCTGAAGGTCTTTTGTCCTGTAGATAGGCTGGCCTAGTCTTGCTGGGGCTATTAAGAAAGATGAGACTGCTTTCCAAGAGCATGTTTCTCCTTTAGGGAAATACAATATTCTGCCTTTTTTAATATTTCCCAAAATATTTCATTCTTCTAGGAGATGGGTGGGTGCTAACTTTCTACAGCATGGTATTTAAAACAGGGGAAAGAATTAATCAGAGCAATAAATATTCTGAATGTCAAATATGTACTGTGTTATAAAAAACTAGATTAATTAGAAATTATTAGCTAGTGTGCCACATTGATGAATTTTAGTGGAACTGTCTAATGTAAATAGTAATCTGAGCTTTGATTTTCTGCCTTACTATACTTTTGCAATTCAACATTTCAGCTGAGAATATAGTGATGTAGTCCTGATTAGCACTATCACATTCAGCAAAAGGCTTAAGAAAGGGAGATCAATACTTTTTACTCTTTATTTGAAATGCAAAAACAAATCCTTTCTTCCATTGCAAGTTCAATCACATCCATGAAAAATTCTTACCATCATTTATTTAAAATAGCAAACCTTTCCTTTCATATTTACTTCAAATAAACTGCTATCTCTGTGAGATCTAAGTTTGGCCTTGGAACTTGATCAAAATGATTTCATTATGGAGAATGGGAATGAAGTAAAAATTTAAAAAATGTGCCTCTCAGGATTACACAGAACATATTTTAAAGAAAACTATATGTAAAGTAGTTTTATAGTATCTCTTTCTGATGATCTTATTTAAAGAAAATGTTTCCTCCAAATAGCCCTGTTTCTAAAAGTCTAGTTTTAAAACATTCACATTTCTTTTTTTTATGAAGTTTTTATTTTTTACAACAAACATATGAACAAAACATAAAAGCATAAAACCATATTTCAATTATATACATACAGTGTGTCAATTGGTTACAATCTTTTGTGCTGTCCTTTTTTTACCATTACTCACAAGTTATATAAATTCTCACCTTATCGATCTAGCTTGTGCTTATATAAGTGCCTGTATATAATATCAATTATTAAAAACACTCAATTTGACTATTTTTACCATCATTTTTTATGAGATATTCTAATTTCAATTATGAATTTAATCTCTTATCACATTCAATCCAATGGCTGTATATATTTATTATATTGTAGTTCTTATATCAATCAAATTAACTGTTTATATAAAGGCTTACTGGTCTATTTTTACCATGTCATTTTTAACTAAACCATTGATAAAATAAAATCCCATAACATATAAAATTGTTTATTTCCTCTATTGTTCTCTTATTTCAAACGTCAAATTTACTCATTTTTGGCACACAGTCCATGCATTATTCTCTAATAATCTTTCTCCTGCCATAAGTATTTTTACATTTTTCAGTTCTTAGCAAATACAATTCTAGCAATCGACTGTTAAAACATTTACAATCAACAATTTCAATTCTTTACCAATATATTTCTGATTACAATGTCCCAGTAAAAAATCTCAAGGTTTAAAGTGCTAATGTGTTGCTTTTGTCATTTTTTCCAAAACAGGTGTGGATTACATCGAATAATCTTTTTTGCACTGAGCAATGTCCAGCTCAAACATGTTGGCTAATATGAACCACTGTATCTGTGATGACATTTCCAACATTTTATCCGATTTATCCAATTGAACAATCCTGGCAATTCTCATCAGGCGGTAAAAGTCACCTGTCCTACAATCCTTAAATGTAAATTTCTTAATATGCCAGTTGACTTGCTCATTGTATAATATTTTGAGACCAACAATTTTCCGTTTGTTTTATTATCTAAAGTCAATCCCATAATCCGAAAAAATTTTTCCCCCACGCAAATCATTAATTTCTATATTTACTTGCTTCTTCCTCTAAATTGTTAACATACTAGCAAAAATGTCGCATAATGTTTTTTGATTATTTTTATCAGTACCTGTCAAATTTTATCTAAATCAGTCAACTTGTCATTAAGTACCTTCTATTTTAACATTCTTTATCAAAATCTGATTGTATTGCCCAAAATAATGCAAAACCAATTAATTTTTACACCTTGTTCTTCCAAACGCTTGCATAGATTGAAGCTTCACCCTTTTCAATTCAATAATCTCACCACCATCTGCCTTTGTTCCTCTACTATATTAAATTGCGATAGGAAAAAGCTTCAATAGTGGATAACCATAGTGGAATTTTTAAAAATAAATATTGCTTCCTTTTAATTCTCTCCCAATAAGAAAACAATGCTTCTCGGAAATATAATGTCCTTTCTAAAATACCCCTGCATTTTAGTCCCTCTAATACCAGAGCGAAGGGCATGCCACCGGCACCCGACCCCTACAGCAAGCTTCATGTCCTTTCTAAATTAAAAAAGTACTAGTATTCCCTTAAATGTTATCCACTCCTTTTACCCAACAAATCAGACTGCTCACTTGCGTAGCTATAATTCCCCGATCTGCCAATTGGGCCAAAAGCAAAAATCCTCCGGCTTATTCTTGCCTACTTGTAAAAGACATTTAAACCTGTTTTATTACTTGCTTTCTTTCCCCTGCCAAAAGGGTGTATTTTAGCCACCTATTTTGTCTATAATAATCTTCTAAAAAAAAAATTCACCATTTCCAAAACTAATCCTGCATTGGAATTGTCCTGAATACAGTTATAAGCATTTTGGGCCACATAACATTCAATCTTAATTTGCCTTAGATAGTTTCCACAATACAATGATATTGCTAAATTTTCCCATTTTAATCGCCAATCTGTTGCTTTAAAGCTTATGAGAATAAGTTGTTCCTCCTTAAAGCGCTGCTACATCTTGCCGTGTTATGTGTATCGCCTAAAACCATAAACTTAAAACCTTTGTTGCTGACCATGGATCCGCCCAAACTTCCTCCTCCAAAAATTCTTTCTTTTGTCTTACTAGCCATGTTCTTTGCTAAAAATCGTTTGTTTTCATCTTCTATTTATTTTCAAACCTGCCTACTTTGCACAGTTCATATCACTTTTTCTATCAGTTTACGGTGCAGACTCCAATGAGATCCTTCAATCCAATCACATATTATACTATATTAATACGAATCACTATCACTAATTAATTTAAATACTTATGACGAGTCAATCTGCAGAAAAGCTCTGCTATTATACTCTTCTTTTTAAATCGTTTCAATTCCTTTTATTTTCTTTTTCTTCTTCTTTCTTATTGATCCGCTTCCTGTTCAGCCAACTTCCAGTGTTAACACGCAACAACACAAGGCCCGGACATGCTGGACAGTGTTGTCTGTCGGTCCACGTTTGCTGACTATTATCTATAAAGACTCTGTCTAACCATTTCCAACTTAATCTACCTTTAAATCCTTTGCCAGAAACCTTGCTTTGCTTATGAATCTAACTCGCTATTCAAATGGCCTTGCCGTTAAATTTTTTACCACCATAAGCCCCATTTGGCCGTTCCAATCATGCTCATTAATCCAGCATAAAACGCCAAGTTCAACGATCGCATCAAAGGCTATGTTCCCTACACGCTCTGCTACACAGCCCCGCTCTAGTGCTACATCTAGAAACTATCATGAGCCATTTGTTTTATCAGGATGTTGCCTCTAGATATTCTAGTTGCATACTAAAATTAATCCTCAATAATTAAACTTTAAATCTGTCTCTGGCCTAAAAATTCCATTCCTTGATCAGGATGATAATAAATTGTTAATAACTTTTCAGTTCTCTTCTGCCAGAACTTGGAAGCCAAAAATTTAATATCCTGAATTTAATGAGTGATATAGTCTGCATTTTTAATACTTGCTGTGGGTCTGTCTACCTTTGGTACAAAGGTGTTATATGCTTCGACATGTTCGGATAAGTCTTTTCTTGTCATAAACTTTCATTCATAAATTTCTAATAAGTGAAGATTCAATTTTCGTGAAATGTCTTATATAAAATTCCTACTGGCAAACCACTGGACTGGGTTGTTTCCAAATTTGTTTTGGCCCTTTTTTAAAACTCTGTTAAATCCATCATTTGTTATTTACTTTCCTGACATAATGTTTCAATTCTTTGCGGTATCTGGCGGGAAAATTTGCTTCCTGCTTAAGTAATAATTGGAATCTTCTTCCTGAACATTCTCTCGATGGTACAGCTTTCCATCATAATATTGAAATAATTTTTTCTTCTCTGCATTTCCATAGCCATGCATCCTTTTCGTTTATCAATTGATTATTCTCTCGAATCTCTTTCCTTTCTCAATTTATATGCGAGCCTCTGCCTGCGGTTTATTTTGAATCTTCAGAATAGTTGTCTGCTAGTTTCCAATTTTGTGCTATTTCTTTTCCTATTAGCACCCAATTTTCAATGCTTAGTATAGTCACTTTAATTTTAATTCCTTTTTTTTGTGAAATTTGCTGTAGTCGTTTTTCTCAACTTCTTGTAGTCATCTTCCAATATTTTAAAAGATTTTTTTCGTTTTATAAATTCTTTTCCTGTTAGTAGTCTATTTCAAACCTCGTTGCATAAGCCCTCGTGCCATTGGGTCCAGATGTTCTATAAGATGTTAATCTCTTTGATTTTCTTTAAAGGAAAGAAAGTCACAATTTCTCTCAAGTTGTTTAAAGTCTTGTTTCCTTTAATATCGATATTAAATACGATATCTCTATGTCATCTAGATCTTCCCTTTTTTGTCCTTTCGACACGAAGTGTTATTGGATTGTGATCTGCCCACGTACTTGCTTCTATTTCAATACTTGTGTTAGTAAAGAATCTATTAGACCATCATCTATCATACTCTATTCGTAGACCATGATGCCATGCTATTTGAATAAAAGGATATAGTTTATCCATGCATTCTCTCTCTCCCATGTAATCTTTTAAGTTTATCTCATTCTACATCGAAAGAGATTTTGGCAAGTCTTTTTAGTTTTCTTGCTCTGTTCTTTTGTTTTATAATCAATTTGTTATTTATACTCATTAAAGATCTCCCATCAGACCAGCATATGAGCAAGTCCAGTTGCAATTTATTTCTGATTAATTTCCTGTTAAAAATCTTCTTGCGAATATATTTGCGGCCCATAAAATTGCTAATTAAAAGTGTCTTTAAATTATTGCCATACTCCACCATCGAAATCCTTACCACTATCATCTGTATATATGCTTCCACAGGATTGTAGTCTTTAATTATAACACACTCCTCCTCTTTTACAATGTTTAATCGCGTAAATAATTTCCTAATGGTTTGTGTTCAATAATAATAATGATTGTTATTTTTAAAATATGTACTCTTGTGGCAGATATCAATTAAATTTACTAATTTATGAAATATTTTCTTTTAATAGCGAATTAACGCATTTATATTTAATTGTAATCAATTTTTTCTCATACCATTTAGACTTGTAAGAAGGATTTGTTGCTCTTGTAGATCTTGCGATTCTCAATCTGTTCCTGAGTACCCCAACCACAGGTCCTTCCTCTTTTCAATTACTGCCCTGTACAGTTCCTCTTAAAATTCAATAATGACTCTTCTTTTCTTGTATCTTCCTCCCTTCCTCTAAATATTCACAGATAGGAATAACTCAGCTTTTTTCACTGTACTCGCAAATCTGTTCTTTGTTCCTTGCCCACGCGATAAACATGAGATACAACTTTGGGTATCAGCCATCTGTAATTTATTCCTCTCTTAAGTACCCTTTGGTCAAAAATAATATTTCTTCCTTATCTCTCTCATTGTTCTTGGTAGTTCTGTTTCGAATACCACTATTTTTTATCTTTGTACTTTAGATATTTTTCTCTTGCGCCTGTTAGTATTTGTGATTTTATTATTCCTATAAATCTGATATAACTTCTCTTCGAAATTTGAACTTCTCTATTTCAAACATATTTGCTATAAACACGAAAAAACCTTGTCCATTCCATCATCATTCTCTCTTTTAGTTACTTTCTAATGTTCTGCCGAGGATTCCACATCATTTCAGCAAGTTTCACAACCTTTTCTTGTCTTCTGATATTTTGAAATCTAAGATAGAATCTGATCTATCAATTTCCCATCCCAAAATAGGGGCGGCGGGGTTTGCAGAGATCCTGCCCTTATCCTTTCCACTAGTCACTCAATGGTGAACGCGCGATCCATATCTCCAAATTTCTTACTCTTTGTACATCTATGCTTCTCAATCTTTCTTAAATTCCTGTCCTATAATTGCCATCATCATCATGAATTATTTCTATTTTTCTCCATCTTTTCCATTCTTTGGCTCCATTTCTCCATTCTCTTTTCAATATGTTCTGTTTTACTTGTATCTTTTGAATTTTTTGCCATAATTCATTGCCGCAGTGTCACTCTTCTATCCTTCTCATGTTGTAACATCATCTGTATTGACGTTGTTCCTCCATGATTGTGAGGAAGAAGAATGTCGGGATTGAAGAAGTTGAGGCTGTATTTTTCCTGCTCATCTTAAAGTACAAAATGAAAAAATGAAAAGAAAAAAGCAAGAGCAGCAATTGCCACATAAAAAGAAAAAATAATTAAATAGAAGAAGGAAGGGAAAATCTTCAGGCACTGAATACCTTAATCCAATTGGTTCCAATTATGTAGAAAAAAAGAAAAAAATAATAAAATGGGAAAAAGGATGAAAAAAATTAAAGAAAGATTTTAAAGAACAGAAATCTGTATATTCCCCTTCCCTAAGAGCGTAAAACAAAGGTGGGGGGCGGGGAAGTAGTCTTATTCTTGCATAAGTCCAAATATAATAATCAACTGAGGGGAAATAGAAAAAAAAAGGAAAGAGAATGCAATTTCTGGCAACAAGCAAAGCACTGCCCACTATATGTTCAAGGCTCTCTACTAAATCAAAAAACAAAATTTCCATTCTCTTTTCAAGGGTCACCTCAATCTCTTCTTCAATTTCAAATCCAGACTCCAGCTATCAGTATTCCATGGCAAGAGCACCTGCAAACAATCTACCCGCTCATCCTTTTCAATGAAAGGACAAAGTCCATTGAATGTAACAGCAAATGTATCAACAGGAAAAGAAAGAAAGGAAAACAATGTATCCAAGCCTCCAGATGGCAGTGCTGCTTATTTCCCTTTCCTTTCCCTTCCCCTCTAATATTAAAATCAAGAATAATGAAAAATATAAAGAATCTAAAATTATTAAAAAGAAAAAGCAAGAAATAAAACTTTTCCAAATTAGTTATTTTGAAGGGAAAAAATAAAAAATAAAAAGGAAAGACCAGTCCAGTTTAAAAGTTAAAAAGTTTTAACAAAACCCAAAGTTCCAATAAAAAGAAAAAAACCCCTCAGGTTTAATTTATGCTTGAGCACTTTATTATCTTCACTTTTAATTGAATTTTTAGTCTTTTAGGGTGTGCTTCTCTCCAGAACACAAAAATAAGTAGAACAATTATCTCACCAAACTGACACACTTCTTCTTCCATTCTGGAGCTGTCCCAGCTTCAGCAGCTTTAATGGCTGCCTCTCCACCGCGGGGAAAAAAGGGCTTCTCCTGGATCTACTAGGGACTTTGCGATGTCCCTGGGATCAACATAATGTGCCCTCCTCTGTCACCGTCTCTACAGGACGGTTTAGGTCCGTTGGGACCGTCCCGCAATGGAGATATCAGCAGTGACCTTAGAGCTTAAAGATCACATGCTGTACCGCTGTACCACTGCAACGCAAGCTCCGCCCTCCCCAAAACCTTCACATTTCTTAATAGATTACAGAATTCTGTGAGGCCAAGATTTTATGTGATAGATGATCTGCTTTGAGATTATATTAATAATATATTAACTGTCAATTCTGGAGCCATCTTGGAATGTCTTCATGGTTGCCACAGTGAGGCTGGATAAAACTGTGGAAAAAGGAGGGGGGAGTAGAGATATCTGGGTGAGCATGTAGCCAAAATAACATTATTTCTTCTGGGAACCAAGGACACTCTCACCAGCAACTGGAGGGGCATGGATGAGTGTTATCTGAGTTTGAAACTGTGACCTGATTACATGTGATGGTGTATGTAGTGAGTTAGGGTTAGGGGAAGAGGTTTGGAGGTTGAGTTGGCAGGAGAAAATCTGGGGAGATTCAGAGTCGGGTTTTTACCTGCCATGCCAATATGACATGCCTAATAAATCTGTACTTTGAGGAAGCCTCTGGCTTGGAGTTTTGATTTCATCTGGGCTGTTATTTGGAATTTTGACACTAACATTAGTTGTATTAATATTAATTATAATATCAAATTAATATCAAATATCAACAATATCCATGTGAAATATTAATGTTTATTATGAGGATATAGGCCATAACTTTTTGTAGACTTGATTTAAGATACCAGTCATTTTGTCTGCTTAAAAATAAATGACTAACCTAAGATCATCACCTGAAGGAGGAATATTTCATTAGCAGTTATGAAAGTTAAAATCCAATATATCTGCAAACTGATTGTTGAAGGTTAAGTAAACATAGATGTATATAGATGACTGTAACTTGTAAAGAAAATGTTTTAAACCTCATCTCATTTATTGGATGAAGCAATTTTATATATTAATTAGGATAGGACACAGTTTAAGACATTATGAAATAGTGAGCAATTTCTATTGGGGGGGGAGAGGAAGAGAAAGAGAGAGAGAGTATCTGGTCTATTGATTAAGGCATCATGTTCTATTCCTTCTGACCTACATGATGATTTAGAGCTACATAGGTAGCTCTAAAAAGTTATTGCAATTGAATTCAACTGTGTAATAGTTACAGGGTACCAAACAACTGCAAACACCCCTGATTACACAGGGTATTGTTACCATAGCTACTGTCTAGTCAAATCTTTCTTGTCACTGTTCAGTGGTTAAGGGAGAGAGATGGAGATGGAAGTATCTGTGAGAATGTGCACATGTGTGTACATTCTCTTCGCATGTTTAGGGCTTTTGAATACCCATCTCCTTAAATATTAGGAGTTTGGATATTAGGAATGAGAAACTACAGATTTAAACCATAGTAAATTGTGATTGTGGAATGTGGAGGTCTGGCCTGCTCCATGCCCAGGATTGTCCCATTATGCTTGAGTAGGAAGTAAAAGAATATAGTCATTGATGTAGATTGGAATTGGGTGCTACTCTTTTATTTTCAAATCACTAAACTGAAGGTGAAAAAATTAATTCAGGAAGCAAACAGCGAGAGATGAATTTTTTAAAGTTGGTAGATAAATGCTTATCTTCAGGACCACATTGAAGTTTTTTACTATGGAAATTTCATTGTGGTCCTGATTCAGATAAAGCACCCATCTGCCAACATTACAATAAGAAATAGGGGGGAGGTAGTTTCAATGTCTATATATTTACTGTTTCATGCTATTTTATTCTAAATCATCACAAGCTGTATTTGACCCTCTGGGATTTGGCAAGTGACACAAATCTATAGGGAAGGGGTGGTAGCTTTTCAGTGTTTGTTAAAAAATCAATGAAAATGAATCTTTATAAAATAATTATATATAAATTTTGCCCTTAACTGTGACCCTATCTTTTAAACAAGATAAATAAGTACATCTTTCTCTTTCTTTTTGCCACCAAATAACTTGCTTTCCACATTGTAGCTTGGTTATCATCCTTATTGAGCTGATGAGAGAGTCCAACAATTACATTTTCTCTTTTGTGTAAGGTTTCAATCAAGCTTTGCTTTGGGTAAACTCTTTCACTCTCACAGAAGTTGAGAAATGCCATGCTGGTCTTTCTTGGCACACAATATGTAATCAGACATTTTAAAACTAGAATTTAAAGGAAGTACAATAGTTTATTCTGACAGCTTGATTTGTGCTCTTCAGGGAATCACTGTATAACAATCTGTTCGAGTTCCTGTCCTGCAGGAATATGCAGGTATTTAAATAGCAACACATCCCTCTAAATAATTGTGCATAAATATAATCATAGATACACAAATAGGCACACCAATGTCATTAAAACTCCATGCAGATGACTGCCTGCAACACACAAAGCATGGAAGTGTCTAGCTATGCACACAAACTATACCGTAATATTCCCATTCATCTGGATCAGGGGTGTCAAACTTGTGATCACACTGGTGTCATGTGACTTATCGTGACTTTTCCCCCTTCGCTAAACTGGGTGTGGGCATGACCAGCACATGACACATCTAGTCTGCGGGCCACGAGTTTGACAGCCCTGATCTGGAGGATCTTAAAATTTTTCATTTTAAAGTGGGTTTGAAATTGTGCCTCCTCTCAGTGCTCTAGCACTTAATTAGAAATAATAACAAACAAACCATATGATATTTTGTCAACTCAAAGAAACAACGTCTGTAGTGTAGATTTGTTAGGAATTAACCAATTCAAGCTCCACAGAATTGCCTCAGAGTTGCCTGTGTGATAGGTGGCAAATAAATTTAACAAACAAACAAAATTTGCAAGGATCAGTTACATTGTCCCTATCCATTGTGTTCCCTAATGGTATCTAACTCAGTTGCCAGCTTTAATGCCCATATGGAAAATACATTTCCATTTCCTTTCTCAACTATTTGATCCAAGCTAAGATTTTGTAAACTGTGGATTGTTAATGAAATTAGAGTAGTTTGGTTTATATATAATGTTATGCCAAGTCCTCAGAAAACAACTAATAGCTTACTTAGTGTGCCTAAACAATGACATTTTGGTACCAAGAAAGTCAAAATGCCTCAGATAGACATATTTTCTTTAGAAGTGAATACCTCTTTATTGCTATGGGTAAGCTTTGATTATCCCCATTTTTGTTTTTGTTTTACAAGATGGCCAATCTTCTTCCATCTGTTGCCCAAATGTTTGCCTTTGCTGCACATTTACATTTTTATTGGGAATATTACATTAATATTACAATATTAAACATTCTTTTTGCTCTGGGGAAAAGGAAATAGAACCACTTCATGGCTGTAAGAAAGGTTAGAGGGTAACATACTGTGTTGCACACTTTTCTAAAAAAAAAAAATCTGCTATTCCCACATTTGAGTCAATCTGATAATTTTCTGTCACCCTGTCTCTCTTTGTCTCCCTCTGTTTTTCTCTCTCTCTTCCTCCTTCTCTTGCTCTCTCTCTCTCTGGAGGGAAAGTCTTCAGGGCATGGCTTTTGGAATTATTTCCAATTTCCAACTGCTTTATCAGCATTGACCATTAGAAGAATTTCTATTTTCTTCTGTGAAATGAAATAACATATTGCAATCTTTATCTGTGTATATGAATAATTTCTAATCAAAATGATGTGCACCTGTTTCCTCTGTGTATGTGTGCATATTTGGGTGACAGTCCCATCAGATGGGAACTTATGTGTTTGATTTGTACGAGTGTGTCTTTAGACTTCTGCTGGGTTTCTATATTTGTGTATGTGTGCCGTAAGAAACTCAGGACAGACTGCATATGTTCTGGGTGGACTTGGATGATTAGAAGTGAGAACTTAGAACTGAGAATTCACTGCCTTTTGAGCCTTTCTCCAACTGCCTCCTTCATAAGAATGAACGGGGATTTTTTTTTCTGAATGTTTTTCTTCAAAACCCCTGAACTGATCCAGCCCATTTTTGACCTTGATCTTTCTTTGGCAAGGTTGTTCAACTAGACCAGGGGTGTCAAACTCAATCACATCACATGATGTATCGTGATGGTTTTTTTGCCTTTCTGGAGCTGGGATGGGTGTGGCCTGTGCATGACGCATCTGGCCTCTGAGCCATTAGTTTGACAGGCCTGTGCTAGACCAATCATGGGCCTCTTCAGGGAATTATCCAGCTAATAGAAAGTGTGTTTCCATCTCCCTTAGGCAATTACTTATGGCTAGGTAAGAAAAAAAAAGAAAAGAAAAGACACAAAGCAGTTAAGTTAAATGCAGTAATCTTAAAATCAAGTTTACTATTGGATCTCATTTAAATCTTTTGTTTATGCAGACCATTTTAACACAATAGAAAATAATTGAGTAACATATAGTGACAGCTCTACGAAGGCTTTAAAATAAACCAATATATTTTAAATTATACTCTTTGTTTTTCCAGTCAGATGTCTTTTTAAGTCCAAATTCTTATAGAAAGATATACATGTTATTATGTATACATATCCAGAAGACAATTGTTGTCCTTGTCATAACCTAACTGGATTTGGCAACAGATAATACAGGAAAGGAATGTCTTTCCTGCTATAGTGAAAGGATCATATTGGATGATCTGTCTTTGAAGTTAAAACTGCCACAGAGGGAATTGGGTCACATTTATGACCTTTTCCAGCATCCCGTGGTCACGCAATCATGTTTTGTGATTTTTTTTTGCCATTTTCCAACCAAAAATGCACATTGTCTAAACTGGATTCAAACTTATAATGTGATTTGTTTTACAAGTGCAGTGACCTGTTTGATGACCAGAATCAAAAAAAGGTTTTAAAGTTCAGTCTGGGGTGACTTGACTGCAATGACTTACAATCACAATTCTGGTCGTTCAATTGTGGTCATTGGTTCACAACTGCCTGTCCCTTCATGGAAATATGGAAGAATAGTTACCTAAGCAAATGAGGCCCGGAACATTTTTTTTAAAAGTCCTGAGAATCTTATTTGGAGGCAGCTCAGGTAGACACTCCCTGATTCATGAAGTAATAAGAAGGGGGATGAGATACAATCAGTCCTCTGTTATTAGATGAGGGAATAGAAGGGTAACTTACCAAATTTGCAGATGATACTAGGCTGGCAGGAATAGCTAACACCCAAGAAGATAGGCTCAAGATCCAGATGGATCTTGACAGACTAGAACATTGGACCATATCTCATAAAATGAAATTCAATATAGAGAAAAGTAAAGTTCTACATTTAGGCAAGAAAAACCAAAAGTACACATATAGACTGGGTGAAACCAGGCTCAATAGCAGTAACTATGAGAGGGATCCTGGAGTCTTAGTGGACAACCAGCTAAATATGAGCCAGAGTATGTAGCAGCCGCCAAAAAAGCTATGCAATCCTAAGTTGTATTAACAAAGGGATACATTCAAGATCAAGGGAAGTACTAATACCACTCTATAAAGCCTTAGTAAGACCACACCTAGAGTACTGCATCCAGTTTTGGTCACCACATTATAAAAAAGATGTTGAGACTCTAGAAAAAGTACAGATAAGAGCAACCAGGATGATTAGGGGACTGGAAGCTAAAGCATAGAACGAACGGTTGCAGGAACTGGGCTTGGCTAGTCTAGTGAAGAGAAGGACGAGTGGAGACATGATAGTGGTCTTCCAATATTTGAGGGGCTGCCACAGGGAGGAAGGGGTCAAGCTATTTTCTAAGCTCCTGTAGGTCAGACAAAGAATAATGGATGGAAACTGAACAAGGAGATATTTAACCTGGAAACAAGGAGTAATTTTCTGACAGTGAGAGCAATCAACCAATGGAACAGCTTGCCCTCCGAGTTGTGGGAGCGCCATCACTTGAGACTTTCAAGAAGAGATTGGACTGCCATTTGTCAGAAATGGGTGGGGGTTTGGACTAGATGACCTACAAGGTCCCTTCCAACTCTGATTATCTGTATTATCTGTATTCTAGCCAAATTCAATAAAAGTAGTTCTAGTCTTTCACTGAGGTTTTTTAGGTCTGGTCTGATCTAATCTACCTGGAAGGCATTTGATCAAACCAAGTGCCATTGAAGAGCCTGCTCATAGCATTTCCCATCTCATCCTGCTTTGATATCTCTGGCTGATGATGATGGCAAATATGCAACCCAGAGATCATCTGCCTAGACAAAAACCCACTAAGACTTTGCTTACAATGCCATGCTACATATGAAATCAGAACAGAGGATATTACACAATTAAGTTGTACTTTTAAGATTATTTAAACTGTGATCCAGACCCTGAAATGTCCATTTTGGGGGATTTGCATGGTATATTTTTATATAATTTGCTACGTGTGGTGTATGAAGTCAGCCACTGAGTATATAGCAACTTTCAAGTTCTGATCAAATCAAATAAGCCCATTCATTCATCTTTGTTCCTTGAACAAAATTGTTGTATAATTAAATGGTGTTTCCTTTCTCCCTCCCCACCAGGCATTTTTTTTTTTCCAATTTGGTGCCATGTTTTATAGATTGTAACAACTTGCCGTTATTGATTTTGTGTTAGCTATTTTAAGAACATTGGCAGCTGAAGAACAGGGAAAAAAATGTTATACAGAAATAATAAGTCCCCTTAGGGACTTTCTGCATGTAAAATCTTTCTTCGTGTGATCATTTTCATACCAGCTACACTTTTCAGCACTACTGTGTACAGTACTTGATGTTTATAATCAGAATTTTGCCTCACCAAAACAGGAACTATCTGATTTTCTTCTCCTTTATAGCTCTACAATATATCCCTAACATAAGAAATGCAGTCACAAAAGTGTAGGCAATTGGCCCAGAAATCACTGGTATGATTTATTTGAAAATAAATGAAAGATTTCAAATGAAATAGAAATTTAGCTGTGGTCAAGTAAGAGTAAAACAGAATGCTCTGTTTATATGCTTGATCCTGACTGTCTGTTTTGGTTTCGCTCTCTTGTTTTTTAGATTAAAGAAACGATAAGAATAGCTGAGTTTTCCTCACATATAAATGGCACTTCACTTTTTTTTCTTAAGTATCCTTTTTAACATTCAATTGGATTAATATCTTCATGAAATTATGCATGAGGTTAAGCATTCAGGAGTCACTATGAATGATTACTATAGCTAGCAAGCTATGCAATTGTATTGAGATTTGGCAGCCTTGTGGCAAGAACTAGTCAATCATTCCAGCAAAAGAATACAGATTCCATGCAATTGTAGTTACTATCTAAAGACCTAGGCTAGGATAATTAGCGTTAGGACATGTACTGAATGTTGCTTTAATGTTTTGGACAAATTAGCAAGCTTATCTGTAGGATAATTTATTTAGAAATTATGATTTAGAAATTATCAGAATATATCAAGCTGGAATATAATTACTGGGAAAACCTACAGGATCAGACCAAAAATTCATGTTGCCTATTATTATGTTTCTACTCTAACCGGAGAGATGCCAATGGGAAATCTAATAGTTTCTGGTTTCTGGGGTTTCTGGAGACCTGAAAAGTGGAGACAATGACTGCAGCAGCAGGGACCAAAGGACTAGTGAGTTGACTGGACAAGAATCTCTATGGACAAGGAGAGTATGAGAGATTGTGAAGAGATTGTAGGGCAGCAATCTCCCATGAGTTTGATTGCTGGGAGATGAAGGGACCAATCATCAGGTTCACAACTATAGCAGAGCCTTTTAAAAAAACATTAAGTTTGCTATTGTTGCTGCTGATCATTTTTGGTAATTGCTTATCTAACCATCTTAAATTTTTTAGAGATCTTCAGAATAACAAATCTGAAAAGCCACCTGGTGAATCTATCTTCATTTCTAAACAAAAGAAAAATTAACCATAAGTTTAACAATGTAAATAATTTTTAATAAAGTGAAAAAAAAGCTAAATAAGTTTTTAAAGAAATTGGGGCAGAAATTAATAGCCACAATATGAACAATATCAGTAATGATGACTGCTTCTCTGGACAAACAATGTCTAAAGCAGGGCTGTCAAACACCTGGCCCGCGGGCCAAATGCCTCAAATACGCCCACGCCCACACCCAGTTTAGCAAAGGGGAAAAAAGTCCTGATACATCATGTGATGATGCTTTTGTGATGTGAGTTTGACACCCCTGGTCTAAAGGATATTAATGAAACAAATCTTGCTTGATGCAGAAATATTAGTATGAGGAAAATTGGATTTAAGAATAAGTGTAATTACAAGTCAGAGAAAGTATTTAAAGTGTAAATGTAAGCAGTAGGCCAAGAGAATGACCCAGACAAAGATTCTACCAGATATACAAAAGAAGCTGGCTGAAGTTTTAAAAATGAAAGGGGAAATATAAATGATAAGCCAAGAGAATGACCTTGAGAATGTCTTTTTATTGGATTTACAAAAAATAAAGCTTGTTAAAGTCTCAAAGAAGTTTATGCAATGGGACAGAGAAGTATTGAAGATAGATCAAGTCCTATGAAAATGCTTGAATGAATTGAAGGTTAAAATTTTCAGAAGTAAAAGGAAGAAATATAAAGTTTGTTTAAATAAATCATGTTTTATGAAATTCTGAAAGTTCTTTACAGGGTTTGTTTTCATGAACACCAGGATTAAAAAGTTGATCTCTTGTGAATTTCTTACAGATAAGGTATGGATTTTGGAATGAAAAAAATTGTTTCTAACCTTAAAGAGGTTGAGGTGCTATTAAACTTGTTTATGCTTCTTGTGATGAAGTTTGGAAATCACTTCATTCTATATTTCTTCCTTCCTTTAATTCCTTTCTCCCTTTTTCTTTTTCCCTTCTTCATTTGCATTTTTTATGGTCTGTTTTTCCATTACTTTCTTTCACTTTAGTTTGTATTAGGTCAGTGGTGGCTAACCTTTTTGGACTCCAGTGGCAAAAAATGTGCACGTGTGCATGCTAGCACCCAGATGGCAATGAATGCAGGGCACCCCTATGCAATCCACCCATGCATGCTGTCCATCTCTGAACATGCATACGCATCTCCCACACACCCCTGCCCTCAGGTATGCATGCCAGATACCCGAGAATCAGCTGTTGGGTGGGCAGCACGCGTGCATGCGTAGTGGGGTTCTTCTGGGTGAACTTTCATGTGCCTGCAGAAGTGGCTCTGCATGTCACTTCTGGCATGTGCGTGCCATAGGTTTGCCATTATGGTACTACGTTTATCACTGTATACTGTGATTAAAGTCTTCAATATTTTTTTAAATCCCTTCTTATTCCTATAAGTGTTATGTGCATGTCACAATCTTGGTTCTTCTACCAAAAGCCTTGGAATTTGAGAGTTCTGCAAAATATCTTGGCACAGGAACAGAGAGCTCTGATGGAACCATTCTCTTAGCTTAGGAGTCCCACAGGGGTGGGATTCTACTAGTTCGCATCTATTCACTAGAAGCAGTTGTTAACAGATACAGATAATCAGATACAGATAATCAGAGTTGGAAGGAACCTTGTAGGTCATCTAGTCCAACCCCCTGCCCTCTAAGCAGTTCAGAGAACTGGTTGTTAGAAGAAATTACTCGCCTAATCCTGAAAAGGCCCTGTCACATCGGCTGACGATGCTAAAAGTATGTAAAAAGGACACAGCAGACGAGAAAATGTTCCATCCGTTGTTATCCGCTCTCAAAAGTGCCTCAAAGATAAAGAGAACGGGACAACAACGAAGAACAAAGGGGAGAGACATAGCGGAGGATTTAAAAACGGATGCCCTCCACGGAAGCCCTAAGGGATGGAAGCGGATGGAGCGGGTGGCACAATTCTGCAGGGGCTTCCCTCTGGGGGAAAGGCACAAGCGACAAGACCATGCAGGCGAAGAGGCGGTGCATTCACGGAATTGCCTAGCCGGATGTGCTAAGTGGAATGCCTAGCAGATGCAAAGCGTTCAACTTGGCCAAGCGGAGGAGGATCCAATTGCCATCAGGCCCCCATGGATATTAAAATAGGAGGCCAGCTCGCAGCAGGGTTCACCATTCAAGAGGAAAAGACCTTGAAAACTGCTGCAGACACATCTCCAGCCAACAAACAATGGGGAAAGAAGGGAAAGCCTGTGCCTACTCCTGCCCAGCCTGGCACAGAAGAAAGGGCCACCATCCCACCCCTGGCCACTGGACTTGTGCTTTTCTTGCTGGTTGCTCCTCTGCTGGGTGGCCTACTTTTCCTGGTGCTGGATGCCTTCTCTTGTTGGTGCTTAGTCTGCTGCTGGTGTGCTGGTTGTGGCTGCTGAGCTTGGCTGTCCGGTTGCGGTTCCTGGCTGGTTGCCTGCTGAATGCCGCTGGTTGCTTGCTGTGTGCTGTGCTGCTTGCTTTTCTGCTATTGCTGTTGCTTGGCTGGGTTGCTGCGTGCTGCTGAATGGTGTGGTGGACCAGAGCCCTGCACTCAAAGCCCTTCTGATGAGGGCCCAAAGGCCCTGCCCGAGAGGGAGAAAGGGCATTGCATTGAATAGGAGAGGGAGACAAGTACTCACATCCGAAGAGAACATGAAGGGAATGAGGGTGCCTCGAATGCTGAGGGAGAAGGAGGTAAAAACCTCTGGCGGAAGCGACACAAGGGCTCTATCGAGAACAACCAAGTCACGCCAGAGCAGGCGGCTTCGAGAGAGAAGGCGGGATGAGCCTTGGTCGTATAATACACTTCAGAGGTCCTTCCTTGGGTGGTTGGGAAAGCACTGCCAAAGCCTGGGTACGGGGAAAAGCTTGCAAAACCTTTCAAGAAAGTTCTGTCCACTGGGCCGGCCATGGTCAAGCCACCACAAACAGGGGACCCATGGTACCAGGAGTTCTTCAGCGACAGTCACAGGAGCCCTTCCAATCAGAGCACAGGTTATTCGCACAACCAACCCGGTGCCACCGATTGCACCGATGCCACCCACACCACAGAATGCCACCCACCACGCCACAACGATGCCACCACGGCGCACAGATGCCACCGACGGCCTCACCTCCGCTCACCTCAGGACCAAGACAGCCCCACTACAACTTTCCTTACCTCCACCCCAACAGCACAAGCCTGGCCTCCAGAACATCTCTCATCGGTACTTTGGTGGACTGACCAACCCCATGTCATGGGAGGAAAGGGGCTTCTCAACATCCACAGGACTAATGGCCCAGCTTCTCTGAGAAGCCTTTCCTCCACACAACATCCCTGTTGTTCCTCTCGGAAGCAGGCAACCCCATGGCACCTTCAGGACCAGCACCCAAGGCAAGCAAGCCAACCTCCCAACAGCATTGGGGAAAAACCCTTCACCCCTGGAGACTAATTGGGGCCGAGCCGCCAGGGTGAACTGAGAAAAGTGCCAGAGAAGACTGGGTTGCTAACTGTTGACTTTTATCTTGGGCTTTGGGACAACTTTTACACTTGGTCACTTTGCTTTTTTACTGTTTTGGTTTTGTTAATAAAGTTTATTTCTTTGGGCTTCAACTAAACACTTGTTTCAGTTTCTTTTAAATAATAAGTCTTTGTGGGAAAACCTTTTAAAAATGGTTTTAAAAGCCTTTGCATGTTTGTGGATTGGAAGGGAATTGGGTGGGTTTTTTTTAAAGCGATAAGATGGATTGGGTTAATAGCAACTTTGTGGTGAAAATGGTAGGTACCGGGGGATTACCTTGGCCGATAAGGTATATCCTGTGGGAAAATGGTTGGGAAGCACGTGGGGATGGGGTAGGGAATACCTTTTGGATAATATGTTGGGGAATGGTGGTCAAAGGATTTAACCTGTGGGATGGTTAGCTGATGGGTGGTACCTGGGAGTAGGGGGGAAATATGTGGATGTATAAGCTATGGGATGGGTTAGATAAGCAGTGGGATTGGCAGGATACTGTGATGGGGTAATAAAGTGTGAGAATTAGATAACCTCAGTGCAGAAGCCATAGTGGACTGTATGATCCACTCCTCCCCAGGTTGGGGCCCCAGACACCTTTAGGCCCCTTTTATCAATGACAATGTTAATCATTCATCAACACATTTCAACATAACACAACTCTTTTATTAAATGCCTCCTATTCCAATGGTAGGTCCACTCAACAACATACATGGGCACAACTTATCAGTGTGGATGTGGTACATAGGCGCTTCAAGGAAAGAATCCCATTTAAGCATCTACCATCCCTGTCTTGCCACTCATGCCAGAGCTGCATCCAGGCTGGGAGTGCACCACTGTTGTCAGGAAGGTGGTGCGCTGCTCTTTCCCTTCACGTGAAAGCCGGTTGGGGCCCTGCCAATCCACAGTGTTCCTATCAGGTTTCGCCCTTGCCTCCATTCAACCAGGCTCTCATGTCCCATTGCCCTTGTGTGGTTCCAACAAGCCCTGGTTTTCTGCAGACTGGGTGCGGGGTTGCGGCATGAGATTTGGGTGCAGGATGGCAGCAAGCTTCCACGGATTCCTCCCCACGGGGTTTGGGCGATGCTGGCAGGTGGTTGGGAAGAAGTACCTGGTTGGAAAGTTCCCCTTGGTTGGCCAGGATGCCCCCAAGGCGTTTCTCCACCAACCCCCGTTACCTTGCCCCCTGGACCAGGCCTGTAGTTTGAAGATTCCTCTCTTCTTCATGGTTGATGAGTCTGGAAGTGGTAAGGGGGCTTCATTGAGGTAGATTTCTGAGGAGAAGGCCGTTCACCCCCACGATGAAAGTAGGGCACATCTTTGTTTGTGGTTCGTTTGGGGCCAGGGGTCCTGGGATTCTGGGAAGCCCCATGAATGAGGTTTGCATTTTCCCCAGCCCCCTCTTTAATGAATCTTGACTGGCCGTTTTGTTATACCCTGGGCATCTGAAAGCTGACCCGTTTTGCCTGAAGCATCGATGTCAATGACTTGTAGTCCAAGCATCGACCATGGCCAAAAGAAAGGATGATGCTGAAGAAGCGCCTTTGTAGTTGTTGCGATAATGGAGCCGCCCCTTCTGAATACCATTGCTTCTGCAACTTTCCTCCAGCCCTTCTTTAGTTGGGGCCACTGGAAGGAAGCCCCCAGTATTTCTTTCGATTGATTGCCTGCGCACCACTTCTCCTTGACCACAATTTTGGCTGATGGTGTGTGTGGCACCCTCCAGGCATACTTGGCAGTTTCTGTACGTGGTCCAGAGGCCAGGTTGGCGCAGAAAGTCAGTTTTCCTGCACTTTCAGTCAGGGCCAGGGGGCTGGAAGTTGGGTTGCGTTGGGTTTTTCAACCCTGGGTCTCAGGCGCTCCACAACTTCGTCAAACATGCTGGGTGGCGCATCCCATGAAGTGTCTGGAGTGCACGAGGGTCTTCGTTCCTCAGCTCCAACCATCAGCTTTTGTTTATTACAGTCTTGTACTCGGCTCTTTTTCTCACGATTTCCATTTCCTTCGGGATCCACCACACTTCTTTGGACCGGCCTTTCCTTTTCTTTGCGTAGAAAACAGGTGGAAAGAGGCCTGTAGAAAGGTTTGGCAACTGTTGTAGGGAACGGATGGCGGCCTACCAAAAGAAGTTTGTGCGGGACGATCCATGGTGGAGATGACTGGATTGCTGGTGAAAGAAGCAAGGGAGCAAGATCAAGGGGCTGAAGAAGGGTCTTTTCCACAGCGGGCTGCTGGGAGAAAGTGGGATCAGGTGATTTTCCTCCCCTTTTATAGGAAATATAGGTTTTCCGCTGGTGTCCGTTTTTCATTTCCTTCTAGGACATTCTGCAGACATTTCCTAAATACCCGAGATAGTGTTTTCCCCCTATATTGAACGTTTTTCCGTTTTACTGCTTTATATGCTAGCTGCCAAATCCGCTTTCACCTTTCTAAAGTCCGGTGCTACTATCGCTACGTGTTCCGTTTCCGCGGGTCCGTTTTCCTTTCCCTTTTTTTTTTTTCCCTGTGTCCATTTTCCACTGGAGCGGATATGAGTTGCGGCGAGCGAAACGATTTTTCCTATAAAGGATCACCGAGGTCAGGCGGGCCAGCCAGCTGAAACTTGCGCCCAGCGCGGGATGCGGACCTACCCAGGCGGATATGAGCGAACCGTGTAAAATAGGGATGAGCACGAGTGTGAACAGATTGTTCCCCCATTGTTTTATTTGAGGGTTGGGCGTAGCGGATGTATGAACAGATTGCTTTGGAAATTATTAATTATTCCGCTCAGAAAAGTTTTGTGCCAAGCATCAAAAAACTGTTTTTGAGAAGAAGCGATGGAAAATGATCATAGGGAGGACAGATAGCTGGGAGGATAGAGAGTTATGGAACAAAACGGGATTTGTAGTGAGTATAGAACAGGAGCATGCGTTAAACCAAACGGGATGGCCAAGTTTGTTTCTCTTTCCCATTACATTCCTCTTTCATCCGTTTGGTTGGCTGTGTGACAGAGGCTTTTAGGAAGGCAGGGAAGGTAAAACATTTTTCTGGTGATTTTTGCTTACCGAAAAAACTGCCTTCTCCGTTAAACCCTCTTATTTTAACATATCTTGGGCAGGGGGGGACTAGGACTTCCTGTCTAGATGGTCTTCTGGATTTGCCCCCTCCCTTTTGCTGATTTAATCCTTTCTTGTGCGGTGGGAAGTGATCATATCCAAAGTAGTTACAATGGCACTGAAAAAAGTGACTTATGACCATTTTTCACATTTACGACTGTTGTAGCATCCCCACAGTTATGAGAGGCCAGGTGGGGAGATGCGTGCCTCGATGTGAGTGATATTGAATTGGCCACGCCCAGCGAATAACATGACTACCAAGCCACGTCCACCCAATCACATGACCACCAAGCCATGCCCACAAAACCAGTTGTTAAAAATGTGAATCCCACCCCTGGAGCACAGCCATGATTGCTGCTACCACTACTGGGATTACTATGGCTTTTACTTTGCATATTATCTCTATTTCCTCTTTCAGGCCTTGCTACTTCTCCAGCTTCTAATAGTCTTTCTTCCTGGTGTTGCTTTCCATTGGCTGCATACTCACTGCCTGCATTCAGACAACAATTTTTATGCACGTTGAAAGCTCTTGAATTCTTCTTTTCCTTCTTTGCCTGAGTTTCCCAATAGAAAATAATTACATCAATAGGTGGAAAGGTAGTATATGTGTGGGGTATGTGTGCATACATACTCTGTACACCTATAACATTAGAATTGGAACATTAACATTAATACCTATTACATTAACATGTACACCATTAACATTAGAACCTAAAACATTAGAACATTAAACATTATTCTAAGATAGTTCTAATAGTATTATGGAAAAAGTCGAGGATTAAAAAAAAGAAACACCAAAGGAAATTACAGATTGTCCTCAACTTACAATCACAATTGAGTCCAAAATTTATGTTGTTCAGTGAGACATTTATTGAATAATTTTTGCCCCATTTTACAACCTTTCTTGCCTCAATTGATAAGCTAATAACCCGGTTGTTAAGTCAATCTGGCTTCCTCATTGACTTTGCTTGTCAGAAGGTTGCAAAAGGTGATCACATGATCTTGGGACACTGCAAAGGTGATAAATATGAACCAGTTGGCAAGCATCTGAATTTTGATCATATGTTCATGCGGATGCTGCAAAGGTCATAACTGTGAAAAATGGTCATAAGTGACATTTGTCAGTGGTGTTGTAACTTTGAACAATCATGAAATGAACTGTTGTAAGTTGAGAATTACCTGTACTGGAATCCTAAGTCAGTCCCATACTGTACAGTCTAAACTAAAGTTTTGATCATTCATTTTTTTAAAAAAACCATTGCTTGTTTTTTATCATATTGCGATGAGTTATGGCTCATAACGGGATCAGCCATATAAGTTGAATGGATGAATAGATAAATAAACAAACTAAAGTAATGCTCCAAATGATGAGAAAATGTCTTCCTTACTTTTGATCATTAATGAATAAAAAGTGCAAGGAGACACAGTCGGGGTGGGATTCAAATTTTTAACAACTGGTCTGTGGACATGGCTTGGTGGTCATGTTATTGGCTAGGTGTGGCCAACTCAATATCACTCACATCAAGGCACACATCTCCTCGCCTGGCCTCTCATGACTATGGAGACGCTGCAACAGTCATGCTGCAACAAGTGTGAAAAATGGTCATAAGACACTTTTTTCAGTGCCATTGTAACTTTGAATGGTCACTCCACATGAGCAAAGTACCAGCAAAGGAAGGGAAAAAAACTCCAGAGATGTTCCTGAGACGGGAAGTCTAGTCCTGACTAGAATGTAATGAAGGTTAATGAAGAGGCAGTTTCTGTAATCACCAGAATGTTTCCTTCCTGCCTTGCTTACAGGATTAGGCCAGTAATTTCTTCTAACAACTGGTTCCCCAAACTGCTTAAGCCCATGTCCCACTGCACCAACGGATGCAAAGAGGATGTAAAATGGACAAAAAAACTTGCCATCCGTTGGATGTACTCATTGCATTACGTGTTTCATACGCTCTATCCATCCGCGAGCATCCTTCCACTGAGATTTTCATCCAGTTGCCAAGAAGGGTTTGAGCTGCAACAAAACCTTTCTTGATGTGGATGGAACTTTCATGCCGCCGATGACATCCGCAACATATACGGGCAACAAATGTTCCTATGTCCCATAATCATTGTTTAAACGTCCGCTGTATCCTCTTCCCATCCTTCTGGACATCCCCTTCAACTCCACATCTGCTGCCGCTGAAAATGGAAAGAGGGAGGGGGAAACGAAAGGTTACACGGAACGTCACACAGCATTAGTAGATGGAAATAGAAAGTATGTAAGCCGGATGCATTTTTTAAAACAGACAAAACATTTGTATATGCGGATATATCTCGGATATTTAGGATGTCTGCAGTATTCTACAGTATGTGGCAAGGACAGTCTAGCCCGGAAAACCGATATTTCCTATAAAAGGGAGGAAAATCACCTGATACTCAGTATTGAGTCCAGCAGCCATGGTGATTGTACAGACCAACTTCACCTTGTCTTGCTTTCCACATTCATCCATTGTTCCTCCACCATGGGATCATTACACAGTCCTTATGAGCTGCGATCTTCAAACACCAGAACCAAACCCCTGTCCAGGACTTGTTTCACCTTTCTATTGCAAGGAGAAGAAGCGGACGTTCAAGAGCTGTGTGGGTCCGAGGATGGGATCGGCGAGGAAAATGGAAGTTTGAACTGTATGACAAAGTGATGGCTGGAACTGAGAATTGAAGACAGGCGTGCATTCCAGCACTTCATGAGGATGCCACCAGCTATGTGTGATGAAAATTGTAGAGCATCTGGAAGACCCAGCGTTGACGAAGCTAGCAACCATCTGCACATCCCAACCTGGGACCCTGGGGCTGAAGGTGGCACGGAACTCTGCTGCACCTCGCCTCTGGAACCACATACAGGAAAACATGCAGTATGCCTGGAGGGGTGGCCAGACACAAGCATCAGCCAAAAGTGTCAGAAAAAGTGGTGCAAGGCCCATATCGAAGAATACGGTGGAGGAGCTCCTCAGTGCCCACCACTGAAGAAGGCTGGAGGAACAGTTTGCAGAGCAGTGGTATCAGAGGGGAACTTTCCCCACACCGTTGGCAGCCCATAGATGGAAGCACGTGGCCTGAAAGCTCCACCCAACTTCGGGGTCCAATTATTTTCAACTACCAAGGCTTCTTCAGCATCGTTCCTCTTCGCCATGATCAATCGCTGACTCCAAGTTCATGTACATCGATGCCTTCAGGCAACGAGGGACGGTCAGATTCAGGATGCCAGCGTTATACACGCCATAACCTCAAGAATGGCTGGAACACAAACCTCATCATTTTGGGGTTTTCCAGATTTCCAGAAACCCCCTACCTAATGTCACCACAAGATGCTGCCCTACTTCCATTCGTGGGTGATGACGCTTCTCCCTCAAGAACTACCTCATGAAAGCCCTACACTTCAAGATACCTCACCCGTAAAGAGCAGGATCTGCAACTAGAGGCCTGTGCCAGGGCAAAACAGGTGGTGGGAGAATTGCCTTTGGTATTCTGTGTGAACAAGGTTCCAGTACTTCTCACCCACCATGCAGCAATCACCCAGAGACTGTGAGGCAAGCATCGTGGAAGCTTGCTGCCATACCTGCACAATCTCATGTGCCACCCGCTACCTAGTGTTGCAGAACAGACTTGGCGGGACGTTCAACAAGGGAATTGGGGACATGAGGAACCTGGTGAATGAGGCCTAAGATGAAACCTGATAGACACTCTGTGGTTGTGCAAGGCCCAACAGAGGCTTCACGTGAAGGGGAAGAAGCAACCGCAACCTACTAGACACTGGTTGGCAACTCTCCATCTGGAGCAGTGGAGACAGTGGCAAGACAGGATGATAGATTGTTAATGGATGCTTTCCTTGAGCCTGTCTTCATTTAACACTTGATTGAGATCTTGCCACATGTATGTTGAGATGGATACCTACAATGAATAGGCACCAAGAAAAGAGCTGGTGTTTTATTTTGAAATTTGTTGATCAATGAATAAATTGTTATGGATAAAAAAGGTGTGTGTGATGGCAGCTGGGAGGGTGGACCATACAGTCCACTACTGCTTTGCACTGGCAGCGTTGATCTATCCCACAACTATCCTTATCTATCCACAACTATCCTACCTATCCCACAAACCTATTCCTTACCCACCCACAAACTATCCCTTACCCATCACACAAGAGAATCGCAAAGGCCTTAACCATTTTTTTCAAAAGGTTTTCACCAACACTTTATCAAGTAACAAAAAATGAACCCAGTGTCGGTGTGAAGCAAAAGATAACCTTTATTAATAAACGTCTTAAGTAAACTGTTATGACTGTTATTTAAAAAACCAAAATGAACCAAGTAAAGTGTCTAAGACAAAGAATAAAGTGGAACAGTAAACACATCTCACGCTTTCCTCATGCAGCTACTGAGCAGTGACTCGCAGGATCTCATGTGTCAGTTTTACAGCGGCGGGACCTTGTGGAGGTGGCTGTAGGGCTGGAGTGCATAGAGTACAGATACGATGCAACCATTGGGGGCATGCGCGGTTCCCCCGAGATAACAACAACAGGAATGGTTGTGTTCAGGCCTAAGAGCAGCTCGCAGAGAGCGTGACTCAGTCCTGTAGAAGTTGAGCAAGGCCCTATCTATCAATAAACCTGGGATGTGAGGCCCAAGACCTGATGACAGATTGTCCATGTTGGTCTTGGCTGTGGCGGTGGAGAAGGAGGAGTGTAGTGGGCGTCTGGTCTGCAGCTAGAACGAGATGAATTAATGTCTGAGTGAGGATAGTTACGGTGGCGTTGTGCCAATGAACCTGGCCTGGACTGCGGAAAGTCTGCCTCTCGAGCTGTGGGAAGATCCTCCGGTACTCACACGTCAGCCCTGGTAGGCATATAAAGAGCAGGACTGTTGAAAAGCCTTGGGGAATGAAGCGCGGTGGACTATCACCTTGGCAGATGTGGAGCGCAGCAGACTCTGGACTGGGCTAGGCGGGATCAGGTATCGAGGCATATTGCGAGCTGAGGAGTTACCGTGCGAGGCCACAGCTGATGTTATCTTCATCTCTGTCATCACCTGGTACTGGGCCTTGGGCCAGGTCCATGAGGTCTGGGCTCCCGTAGTGATGAAGGGCTTCTAGACGTCGAGACGGATAGGTGATGTCGCTTGACCAGCTGAGAGAGAAGATCTGTCTCGGTTCTCATTGTGTCCGCTGAATCTCCAACAGGAACCAGTGTGGCCTGTTCCTCCAGTCTGCCCTCTCTGTCTGCATCCTGTGGAGCTGGGAGTGGGGAGTGGGGGTGGGTTGCGTCTCTGGGGACTGCTGCTTCTTGCTCCATTGTGACAGGGGATCCTACATGTCCTCACGGCATGGAGCGAGTGGCAGCTGTCGGCGGCGGTCTCTGCCGTCGGGGCCCGTCCGAACGAACACCTGCCTGGGACAGTGGTAGCTTGTCTCTGGACTGGAAGCAGCGGACTGGCTTGTCTGTGGGCTGTCGTGAGAAGATAAGAGGGTTGTCACGAAGGGGCGTCTCCTCGGGTGGTCTCAATCTCACAGGAACGCTAGCACTTGGCCATGAGTCACTCTCCCAGTCAGTGAGCTTTCGACAGCAGCCCTCCCAGATCTTCTTCAGGTGTAGCCTTGCACCCACTCACACCCACGCTGTGCATGTTGCTTCCCCACCCATACCCGGAGGAAGTGAGATTGCAGGGTGTAGAGCCCAGTGCCCTCTCGCACTTTCGTCTCTCCAAGCCTGTTTGTCTCTTGTTTGTCTGCGTGCATAAGTCTGTGTCCCTTTCTCTCCACAGGTACTGCAATTCTCCCTCAGCCATTCCAGCACCTCCTCCTCATGCTCCTGGAAAGGGAGTGTACTGTTTCTCTCTCCCTTCTCCTTCCCTTGCCTCTTCCTCCCTCTGGCAGGGGCTTCAGCAGCAAGGGCCTTCACTGGCTTGAGCAGCAGGGCTTTGAGGGCCCTTGGGGCTGGTCCACCCGACAGCAGCAGCAGCAGGAGCAGGAGAAGCACCACCAGGTAGCAAAACACCAGCAGCAGCACCACCACAGCAGCCACCACCACCACCACAGCAGCTTCAGAATCAGTGCCAGGAGTGGGAGTGGTTCTGTCCTTCTTGCCAGGGCTGGCAGGAGTAGGGCACAGGCTTTTTTCTTCCTTGACTGACGAAACCATGGGTGTTATTCGAGATTTCTGTGGTAGCACATCTTTCCGTCTGAATGCTGACTGCTTGCGAGGCTGCATCCTTTTATATCCAGGAGCTGACACAATTCATCCTCCCCACATGCGCAGTGAACGCTTTGCATTTCCACTTATGCATCTGCTATGAATCCGCCTTGCTTCCTCTAGGGTCATGCATGCGATCATGCATCCCCGTTCATAGTCATTTTCATCTCCGCAGCCTTGTTGTCATCGTCATCTGATCTCTGGCTCCTGACACTGTTAACACCGAATACTACCCCCGGTCCGTTCCTTTCGTTCTTTTTCCATTCTGTTTATTGAAATTTGGGGCACCTTTTGGAGCGTGTATAACAACGGATAGAGCCACCCCCAAAATTTTGCTCGTCTGCTGTGTCCTTTTTGCATCCGTTTTGCATCTGTCGGCCAGTGGGATCTTGCCTTTAAAATGTTTACAAACGGTTCTAGAAAATAGGTGTGAACTGGTAGAATCTCACTCCTGGATATTTTACATTGGTAGAAAACATCCTTGAATATTAGAAAAGAGCTCCAGAACTGTCATGTAATCTGTTTTCTGATGAATCTGCCCTGTTCAAAAATATATTAATATCTTGCTCACTAAATCAGCAGGGAAATGGAAAGCTGTCCTATGATGGAGGTTGAAGCTTCAATACCTGCAATTTTGAAAGTGGTAGGAAGGAGATTTTTGTTCCTTGGCCGCTTTGCCAGTAAAATTAGTATTGAAAACTGGGCTGTCAGGATTACTTAATGTTCTCAATTTTGAAGACCAAGGGCTACTTTATATCCTATTCATCAGAGTTTCATTTTGCATATGGTAAGCAAACTTATCCAATAGATTTATTTCTAAGAAAAAAAGATGAAACATAGTTTTTCTATCCCGGAATTTTGTCAGCTCTACACATCAGTTTGCAATATCCTAAATAAATAAATATGTAGCAGTTGATTGTGGGTTATGCTGAAAGTCTGTTTTTAATATTCTGGGACTAATTCCTTACGGGGTTTAGAATAATGTCCCATAATTTGCAAATGATCATGGCACTTGGCAAACAATGCGCCCAACAGTTTGCAGACATTTCATTAGGTGCCTGCTGCTTCATGGATGGCTTGGAAATTCTGGGAGTTGAGGTCCACACAGCTTGCTGAGATTGGGAAAAAACTGATTTAAAGTATTCTTTCAGAGTCAATGTTCAGATTATTTGGTATCATCTGGATGTCCTCCAGATAGAGAATTTAGAAAATTGTGATTTTAGACTGTACAATAGTCTTTCTAGAAATTGTATCAACTAGTTTGATTGCATTCTTGTTTTTACTTTCATATTTATATTGCTATCAATGGTGCATCTCTTCCTGAGCACTTCACATAGCACCATTAGAACAACTCTATCTGACCACAATGAGTTGCAACTGGCATATTGGCAGTAATGATACAATTAAGGAATATGGTTATTACTATATAAAAATATATACTTACCAGTATCATAAAATAGACAACCCTGAGAAAGTAAAACATGTTTTAATGTAAAACATATTTAGATAATAGCTTTCCAGGTATAAAATAAAATATAAAATTTGTATGTGCACAAGGTACATTGTTGACTTGTAAGCAAAACCAGTTCCTTCAGTGACCTTTGTACTGCAGGTGGTATATCTGTTCTCTGAATAAATGAATAAAAACTCTGTTTTATCTTAGCAAGATGGGTGAATACAGCTCTGGTTAAATATTATCATTATGCTTACTATTTTGTAGATTGGTCATAGATATAAGAATGTGAGCATCTGAATATGCTGATAAATGCACACACAAAGACACACACACACACAAACTCAGTTGTCATTATTAGCTAACCTTGAAAAAAAAAAGACACAACACAAAAACCTGAACATCCAATAGCTACAAACCAACAACTGAGACCTAATCCACAAAAACCACAAATCCAACAAATAATGATATCCCAATCCTCGTCAGAGAAGCTGTCGCGAACGAAAGTGTCCTAACACCATCTTATTTGGTTTAGAAGACATCAATAACAATTATGATATCACATTGTCCGCAACATCATCAGTGACATCAAGCATCAACCATCTCCCCTGATGAATTACTTGATCATTTCTCAGCATTGGCCGGAGCAGTCAATAGAGACAGCTATGTGGCCCACGTTCCTGCAGAATCAATTTGCAAAAAATGAATTAAGCAAACAATAAAAATTATATTAAATACTATAAATTCACTTGCAAAAACAACACCAAACACTAACCTCCAAATCTCATCCTGAATGCTAACCTTACAGCAATGGCGCCTGCACGTATACTATGCACAGAACTCAAAAACGTCTAGACAATTGGAAGCAGAAGGACAAGTACATTATTACACATGGCAAGTCTGATATGCAAAGAAGTCGACAGACAGCCACAATCCAGATACTTTCTCAACCAAATCACCATGACACCAAGGACAAGGCACGCATGCCCAGCTACCTCATTCAAACTACAACTGGTCTATAAATGCAGCTACTCCATGCAAAGAAGCTTGTAAATAAAATACCTGAATTTTATCCTCTTACTAAAATACAGCTAAATTCAACATCATATTTGTCTTGAAACATGGCTCAAATGCATCTCTCCCTGACTCCCATTACCTAAGAAAGACGACTATCAATGTTTTACTGATTCTGATTGTGAAATCCGTATGAGGAGGTGGTGTTACTATCTTATATGAAAGTCCTTTACATCTAACACAATTCCAAGTTACCCAA
>BHFT01042120.1:0-16471 GCA_004320025.1 Laticauda laticaudata
ACAGTGAGAACAATCAACCAATAGAACAGCTTGCCCTTGGAAGTTGTAGGAGCGCCATCACTTGAGACTTTCAAGAACAGATTGGACTGCCATTTTCAGAAATGGTGTAGGGTCTCCTGCTTGGGTGAGGGTTGGACTAGATGATCTACAAGGTCCCTTCCAGCTCCGATTATCTGTCCATCTGTCTAGTACACAAAACCCAGGGCTACTTTTTAATTGCAACTTCCAATGAATGGATTTTTCTTATGTTATTTTCTATGCAGTCTGAAAACAGTCCAATCTGTTTTCAAATATGGCTTTTTTTCCCCTCCAGCTTCTCCCACATGTTCAATTGGGTACTGTTCTACTTCGTTTTCAGATGGTTTTTCTGCTGACTAACAGACAGACACCTGAGTTTGTTCATATAATTTAATAATTCCTTCTGATATTCTGTTAACTCAGAAAGAACAACAAAAAACAGAGATCCCAATCAGTTCAATCCAGATCTAACCTGGTGCTATGATTCAAAAACTTATCAAATCTAGTGGCAGTTTAATTTGTAATATATCAGAAACAGATATTTACTATTGAACTGGATATTCACTATCAGATATTAAAGCATGTAATTTTGCTTTCATTGGGATCAGTTTATTATAACCAGATACCTTCTTGTCTTAATTATCTGAAGACAAAAAAATCTTGTCTGCATATATCTGATCAAAACATAAAAATGGTGGTTGACCTTTAAATATAATAATTCATTTCTTCTTCTTCCCCATGAGACTCTACAAAATGACATTGCTTTTAAGATGCAATGCAACAAAAGTAATGCCTCAATTCTTTACCTGTTAAATAAATAAACTGCTCAGATTAATAGTTAAATAAATATAAAAAAAGACAAAATGCCTCTTTTCCTTTGAAAACCAAAAAAGAAAAAGAAAACTACCTATGCCTATTTGCCGAAAGCAAGCAGCAACTACATGTGTAACATATGACCACAATTGAGCCCAAAATTTATGTTGCTAAAGTGAGCAGTTTGTTGAGTTTTGTCCCATTTTACAACTTTTCTTGCCATATTTGTTGATCATTTAGGTTGTTAAATTAGTAACATGGTTGTTAAGTGAATCTGTGAAACAACCTTGAACTATGCCACATACGGCTGGACTTAAGCGTAGTACACAAAATTATCTGCTACAATGTCCTACTAGTCAATGACTATTTCAGCTTCAACTACAATGATATAAGAGCACACAACAGATACAAACTCAATGTTAAGGCCCTGTCACACTGCCCAACGGATGCAAAACGGACACAACGGACGAGCAAAATGTTCCATCCGTTGTTATCCGCTCTCAGAAGGGGCAAAATTTGCATAACGGAGCGGATAACATGGCATGGGGCGAGGACATCCAGGGCGGGATGGAAACGCGGCAAGCGGAACTGGAAGTCCCCAGCGGATCGGAAGCGGGATGGGAGGCGATGGCACATGCGCGTCTAGGCTTTCCGGGGGCTCAGCAAAGCGGATGCAGAAACGGATACAGGGATGGCAGAGCGGATGCACTAGCACCGGATGAAATGTGGACTGCACAGGGCGCAAGCCTACGCAAGATGCCGAGCATTATTGGCGCATTGCGGGGGAGGATGCATTGGCGTCAGCCCCGCAGATTATAACAGAAGCAGGCTCGGAAGCACGGTCAGCCATTCAGAGGAAGAGCCTGCTTCGCAAGACACATGCGCATGCCGATTGCCCTTCGTCCCTGCCTTGCCATGTCTGCCTGCAAGCCCTTGCTGCCAGCCTCCCTGCCGAGCCTGCTGCCTGCCTGCCCTGCCAGCCCTTGGCTGCCAGCCTTGCTGCCAAGCTTGCTGTCTGCCTCGCCTGCCCAGCCTCTGGCCAGCCAGCAACCCCACAACCATGTTGAAGCACAAGCGCAGCCATCAGCCATCTGCTTCCCAGCCCTTCGGCAGACGGGACAGGGCTACCATCCCACCCCTGGCCTGCTCACTCTGTTCTCGTCCTGGGCGCTTCCTGCAGCACGGGCTCCGTTCTTTCCTGGGCTGGCGGCGTTCTGCTGCTTCTGCTTCTGGAGGAGGCTGATGACAAGCACTCCAGCACGCCAGCGGACCATCCACAGACGCTGCAGCACTTACCCTGAGACTGAGCGATCTCCAAGACGAGTGCCAGACGATCCCTTTTTGTGTTTTAATGCATTGTTGTTAATTAAAGTCTATTTTTGCATTCACACAACTGCTTCATTTCTTTTTTTTTTAATAAAGTCTTGCTGCGGAAACTTTTAGAAATGCGTTTAAGCCTTTGGCCATGCTTGTGGGAATGTGGGGTTATGAGATAGCCACTCGCGCATGCGGTTGAAGATAGCTTGTGGAATCGGGCAGCTGGATACCTTTTGGATGGCGTAATAGCTCTGGGGATAGAAAAACCTCCAGTGCAAGCCATAGTGGGCTTGTATCGTGCCATCCTCAGCTGCACCAGGGTGAACATACCTATGGCCCTTTATTATAAACAACAATGTAAATCATTGATCCACACATGTCACATAAACACAACTCTTTTAATTAAATGCCTGTTGTCTCTGTAAGGCGACTCAACAGTACATGGTGCACACATCTCATCAGTGTGGATGAGACAGCGCTGAAGGAAGCATCTAATTTAAGCATCCTATCATCCTGTCCTTGGAACTCGCAACCGTCCAGCGGGGAGCTTGCAACCAGTGTTCTCAGCGAGGTTGTTGCGCTCGCTTCTTCCCTTCACACTTGAGGCTCTGCCTTGGGGCCTGTGCACAGTACCCAGAGTGTCTATCAGGTTTCACCCTTGCTGCCAGTTCCCAGGCTCATGTCCCATTGCTTGTTGTAGTTCCACGAGCCTGTTCTGCAACACTGGGTAGTGGGCTGTGCATGAGATTTGGTGGCAGGATGCAACAGTTCCGTACGATGTTTCCTCACGGGTCTTCTTGGGCGTATGCTGCATGGTGGTGAGAATACCTCTGGAACCTGTTGGTCCAGAGGATGCATAAGGCGTTCTTCCATCACGCCGCCTTTCCTGGGAGCCCTCGTAGTATTGGAGATCCCTCTCACGGATGAGGAGCTTGGAAGTGGTAGGTGCTTCTTCTTGGCTTGTGGTCTGTCTGTCTTGATCTGTCATCCTTGAGTCTTAATCGGCATCGTGGAAGACTCGCGTCCCTCAGCCAGGAGCGCTGGCAAGCAGGGGTGAGGCTCGGAGGGCAGTCCATCCTCCTGCAGGCGATGGGATGGTCAGTCCTCTAACCATGGTTGTATTTCTGCTGTCTGTATTTCCCTCACAGTGTCCCGCATCTGTCTCGTCTCTGACACGTTTCCACTCGGTGCAGCGCCAGTGCCTGGAGCCGCCAGAGCTCTCAGTGCGGCAGTCGATTAAGGCGAACCGAAGTCCTTTCGTGGGAGGTCGCAGCCAGACGTGATGAGATGTAAGTGGCAGCATGTTAGTGAGTCACTGCCTGCAGGCTTGTTTGCTCTTTCCATTTTGTTTTTGAAGCCAGGCCTTCCGACTGAGGTTCCTGTTCTCTGAAGGAGAGGGGCTTGTGCAGTCCTGATAAAGGCTTCCTGCTTTTGAGCGCGGCTGTCTAGGGAGGGCAGCGCTGCATCTTGGTGTGGAGGGGATGGTTGTTTTCTAACCGTGTCAGCCTTCAGAGCCTGCCTGTCTTCGTAGGCGGCTTCTCTTTCCTGAGGTGATGGGGTGCGAATGCCTGTAGTACATGAAGGCTCGGTGGGGTGGGGGCTTCGGTTTCAAGCAGCCTGTCGGATGGCTGCGGAGCAGCAGAGTTTGAGTATGGGGTGTCCATCTCTTAAGTGGTGGCCAGCTTACGCCCCAAGCCGAGACAGCAGTATTTCCGCTTGGAAGGGCGTAGACAAAGCGGTCGAGGGCGGTGGAGGGAGGTGGTAAACTATCCGGCCTCCCCAGTCCATGGCCGCATAGTGCTGCGTAGAAGGCACACTCTGGCAGACTGCTTTCCCCAGCTGACGATTCAATGCATGGTGACCGGAAGGTGAGTGAGCGGTCGGTTTTCAGCTTCCGAGGTAAAGGTTGAGTGTCACAGAATGGAAGATCAGTTCTTGAATGTTTGACAGTATGGCGAGTTGGCGGTCCTGTTCCTTGTTATTCCCAGGGTGGAACACCGAAGAGCATGGTCTTTTTGTGCATTATAGTTCTTAGTTCCGCCATTGTGCGTAGTAGGCTCTGCAGAGTCTGCATATCTTGGGTGAGGGGTGTGCTTCAGCCTTCTTCAAAGGAGTTTGATGTGGAGAGCAATAGCCAGGGTCCATCTAGCGTAGGCTATTTTTACAGCTGCTAGATGTGGGGGATATTGCCCTGTGTACACGGTTGAAGAGTGCCCGGTGCAAAGAACCGAAGCCTTGGGGACGCCGTTCTTGAGGGTGCCTTGTTCTGCTCGATGCCGTTTCCCGTCCAATGATAAGTTAACTCGTTGCAACCGCAGCCGGTTCCTAAAATGTATCGTGTCTTGTGATGGCTTTGACGCGCATTTTTTTGGTCCTGTCTTGTAGTGCTTGATGGAGCTTGAGGGTGAGAGTCAGTCGATGCCGGCAGACTGTGTCGTCAGCGCAGATCGAAGCAGGGTACAATGAATACAGGGCTCTCACATTTCTTCCTGTCCTTCGTGGTGAAGGCAGTTCGATTTGGCTTGTTGCTGGCACAGCACTTTGGTCTTGCAGTGCTACGTCCCTTTCCTGAAAGCCTGCCTGGTGTTCCATGCCATGGTAGGAAATGGCTCAGGATAGGCTCTCATCCTGTTTAGAATGAGTCGTTCGATCAGTTTGCAGGGGCAGCCGACAGAAAGTGAGATGGGGCGGTAGCTCTTAGGGTCATTTTCTAGGTGTTTGTTCGTCACTGTTAGAATGGCTACAACAGGTGGCCTCTCTTTCCAACAACGCAGGGGGGACTTTGGCATCAGAGAGGCCTCGCTGAATGAAGGTGTCTGAGCCCAGTCAGTTAAGGCGCAGGGCCAATGGTGTTAACAGTTGTTTCTGGGTGGATGGTTGTCAGGTGCCAGAGGTCTTTCCCCATCTTGAGCAGTGCCTAGTCCTTGTTTCATTTCAGAGCATGGTGAAGGCTTTGTGTGAGAACCACGATCAGTTAAGATGGCTGTTTCTCATTTCTTTCAGTTTGGTTGTTTAACTCAGATGCGGGATAAGGAAAAAAAGTTTCTCCCCTTGTTCAGGTGAAAGGAGGTATCTTTCCGTTCGTTTTCGATCGAGAGTAAGTGCATTGCGCGTCTGCGTGACGGGCAGGCCATTTTCTTGGTTGTCTCCTCCACGTGAGATCTGTTTGATTACGTTGCCAAGCTTTCGCCGGCTTGAGTGGCGTGAAATCGATGCCTCTCACCGGCTCCCGCCTAGCGTGGCCTTCCGCCGTCAACGTCACAGGTGGGACTTCAGCTGGGCTGCACGCATCTCGCGGCAATGTTCACGCATTCTGGTGAGTTTTGCGGAGAGTCGGTTGTGGAGCCCGTTCTACCATCCTCGTACCGCCATCCATGGGATGTACTCTTTCCCAACAGCCTCGTGGGATCGGTGCTTTTGATGAAGCACTGACTGGCCTGGATGGAAGGCACTAATATGCTTGTTGTGTCCGTGGGTCGCATGGGCAACGAGAAGATTGGCTGCCTAGTTTGTCTGTCTCTTCCCTTAATAGATAGTTTCAGTTTGCCTGCGGAAGTGTCATCTTTTTTGCTGGCGTGTCATGTTGAGTCACTAGGGGTGTGCCTCTGAAATGTAGGGCTTCATGAGGTAGGTTCTGAGGGAAGGCGTCATCCCCTACGATGAAGTAGGGCACATCTTTTGTGGTGTTCGGCGAAGGGGTTTTGGATCTGGGAAGCCCACGATGAGGTGCGTTCCCAGCTCCTCCTTGAGGTGACTGGTGTAATATACCTGGGCATCTGAAGACTGAGCCGTTGCCCCTGAACATCGAGTTCATACACTTGTTAGTCCACATTGCCATTGTTGGCGAGAGGATGATGCTGAAGAAGCCCTTGTAGTTGAAAATAACGTGGAGACCCGACTTGGGCTGGAGCTTTGCAGGCCATCGTGCTCCATCTATGGCTCAACGGTGTGGGGCGAAGTTCCAGTTCTGATATCCACTGCTCTGCAACTTTCTTCCAGGCTTCTTCAGTGGAGGGGCACTGGAGATAGCTCCTCCTCTGTAATTCTTCGTGAATGGCCTGCACCACTTCTCTGACCATCAATGCTGATGGTGGTTGGGTGGCACCTCTCCAGCCGTACGTTGCATGCTCCTTGTAAGTGTCCCCTGAGGCAGGTGGCGGCAGAGTAGTGCCACCTTGAGCCCCAGGTTCCAAGGCTGGGCCGGAAGTTGGTGTTTTGCCTTGTCAACCCTGGGTGTGCAGCCTGCACAAGTTCGTCAACATGGCTGGAGGCATCCATGAAGTTCTGGCAATGCCCGAGTGTCTTCGCTTCCTGAGCTCCACCATCAGCTTGTTGCTACAGTCCGTCCTCTGCTCTTCGTGGCGAACCATCTTCGTCACCCAGACACTCCTTTGACTGCTCCTTTTTCTTCTCCGTAGTAGAGTTCACAGAGCCTGTAGCATGAGCTTCGCACTGTTTGCAGAAGATTGGTGGCTGCCAAAAGGACTGTGTTTACGATCCACGGTGGAAATGACTGCGATGCTGTGCGAAGAGCGAAGAGGCAATGAAGGCTGCAGCGGTCCTGCGATCACACGGGCTGCTTGTTCTGAAAGTGAGCATCCAGCATGCTGCTTCTGCTCCCTTTTTATAGGCAGTATAGGTGTCCTCTTTGCATACCTTAGGCATCTGTGACATCCTTAATATCCGAGATAGTGTCCCCTCTGCGAACGGTTTTGTTCCGTTTTAAACGCTTTGTTTCCGTGCTGATCCGCTAGGATCCCTATTCTGCAATTCGGCTTCCTGCGTCCGTTTCCGCTTTCTCCGCTGCGTCTGAGCGGATGCGAGTTGCGCGGATGCCAGAACGAATGCCTAGCGGTATAGTGCGGATGCCGTAACGGATGCCAGCAACGGATCGCTTAGCGGATGCGTAAAGATGCAGAAGGACCGAATTGGATACATTTCTCCGTGCAAAAGTTTTGAGCAGACTCAAAACTTTCTGAGTGGAATGAAACATCCATAAACGGATGCTGGAGGATAGAAGGAGCAAAACGGAGGCAGTGAGTACACTCGGTTAAGCAACAGACTGAGCAGAGTTTCTTTCTGTGGCGAACAGATGGCAAGCTTTTTTGTCCATTTTACATCCTCTTTGCATCCGTTGGTGCAGTGTGACAGGGGCTTTAACTGCTCCAAACTTGACTGCAGAAAGTACGACTTCAGCAACAGAATGGTCAATGCCTGGAATGCATTACCTGACTCTGTTGTTACATACTCTAACCCCGATTCCTTTAACCTTAAATTATCTACTATTGACCTCACCCCATTCCTAAGAGGTCTGTAAGGGGTGTGCATAAAGGCACCATAGTGCCTACTGTCCCTGTCCTATTGTCCTCATTTATTTGTACCTATTTCCTATATTTTTACTCATGTTTATACTTATACCTGTTATAATTACTTATATATACTTGTAAGTGACTGGCAAATCAAATCAATCAATCAGTCTGGCTTCTCCATTGACTTTGCTCATCAGAAGATCACAAAAGGGATCACATAACTCTGGGACACTGCAACCGTTGTAAATATGAACCAAGTGCCAAGCATTCTAATGTAAATCACAGGATCATGGGGATGCTGTGATTAGTGTGAAAAATGATCATTAAGTCACTTTTTTTCAGTGCCATTGTGACTTTGAACAGTCACTAAGCAAACTGTTATAAGTTGGGGACTTCCTGTTCAAGACCACAGTTCAGCTCCTAGGTGTCATGCCCATGGTAGAGTCAGACTCTGAGGGAGAGGAGGAACAGCTGACAGGGAGTGGAGGTGTGGCTCCAGAGGTTGTGGAGGAGGGTGGGGAAGGGCAGAGGCCAGCTGGGCAGTCTATCCCCTCTGCATCCTAGGACATGCAGGGCGGAACGGAGAAGGAAACAACTTGGCTTACGAGAGAGGAAGCAGCCCTGATCCCCCCCTCATTGGTTGCAGCTGGGGAGACTAGTATGCAGGAGAGACGATTACAACAGTGTTGCCAGAAGTAAAGCATATTTTATTTTGGTCTGAAGTTATCTTGGTTGGCGTCCTTCCCACAGACTCTGGAGTCTTCCAACAGACTGTTCCACAGTCCAACAGATTGTGCCTTGTTATCTCCTTGAATTTGGTAATTACTTATCCTGGTCCGTTGTGGAAATTTTGTCATTGTAGTTTGTTTGGTTTTTTTATTTCACCTCTATCTGCTCATTAAGTTCGGACTGTATTGCTTTCTTTTGAAGACTATTTTTGAAAAAGTTTTATCTCCAACGGAGAATTATTGAACAGTGAGGCCAAGTTGAAGGCATTAAAGGACAGTTATTTACATTTTGGATTTTGTTACGTTTGGGTTACACTCTGGGTCATCACACTAGGGTTTATAAAAACTGTGGTACAAATCACATATTAAGTTCAGCAATAATAGACATATGCATTCCAGCTTCAAGAAGCGAGATATTTCAACAGATTCTGAAGGAGAGGTCATAGGTAGCAGAATCTGAACAAATTAATTAATGATTTTGGCTTATTTGTATAGCTTCCACCCCATCTCCCAGGCTCACTGTTCATATGGAGGTATTGAACAAAGAAAGCACATCCCAAACAAAAGAACTAAGAAAACTATTTTTGGTGCACACTGAAAGGAGGGGAAATTAATTCTAGACTGCAAGGACATGTTAAAGCTAAGGTTAAACAACTTTCTTTCATTAGTCCACTATCAATAGCAGCATCTCAGAGCAGCAGTGAAACATGACAATAGAATCTGAATACTGTTTATAAAATACTGTATATTTTAGCTTCCTTTCTTTCCAGCATAGCCCAATTAAGGTGTTTGTCATGATTGGAGTCTGTTCTATGCTCCCAACCTCCTGCTATTTTCCTAAAACTATTACAATCCACAGTGTTAACTCAATCTATTAGCAGAATTTATGTCACCAGGCTGGTAAATTAATAATACGTTTTTGAGCCTGTCCCTTTCAGCAAGTTTGAACAAAAAGAGAGGAAAGGAGAAAAACTACGAACAATATGCTTAATATATTTCTCTTGTTCAGTTTTCAGCTCTTCAAAAAAGAAAAAAAGAAAAGAAATTGTTACTGTATTTTGAATTAGCCATTTTTCATGCAGCCCTCTATTATTGCGCTGGTTGTATTAGTAATTGCCTAATTTCAAATGCCAATGCAACTGAGGGTTATTTATTTATTTGTGATTTACACTCCTCTATGTATAGGTGTTAAAACTGCAGTTTACTGCACCTTTGGCAGCTGCCCTGTGTTTTTGTCTTTAAATGTTTTCACCTACATTTTATACCTTATAACCATCTTTTCTACTATGGGTGTGCAAAAATTAAGTGGGTTGTTGGATTGCATACTGCTCTGACCACCTGTTTTATGTAAGCAGTTTCAACAGTGGTGGGATTCAATTTTTTTTAGTACCGGTTCTGTGGGTGTGGCATGGTGGCCGTGGCATGGCTTGGTGAGTGTGGCAGGGGAAGGATATTGTAAAATGTCCATTCTCTCCCCACCCCACTAACCTGATTTCCAGCTCTGTTCTCCTGTGCAGGGCAACAAAAGAAGACCCAGACAATCAGCTGAGACTTGGGAGGCTAAGAATAGATGGCAGTCAGAGATGGTATTTGCCACCTCCAAACTACTCAAAATTTCCACTACCGGTTCTCCAGAACTGGTCAAAACCTGCTGAATACCACCTCTGAGTTTCAAGATTTCTATCAATGTACAGCAGGTTTGCACAAACAATAGTCCCACAGTCGTGTTTTTCTCCCACAGATGGAGTCCACCAGCTACTCCAATAATGTTACAAAATTATAGCTTTCTCTAGTCTATCAGAGCCTCAACAAGTGGCATCATCAGTTGACCTTATCTGAGAGCTTAGAAACTAAGCAAAATTAGTCTTCCATCACAATGATACATCTATTGTCTATGGTCTTGTTTATCCCTCCCTCCTTTGCAGACTTTATAAACGTAACAAAAAACTGGAAGAAAGCATAAATGTAGCATACAGAAACACAGCAGCACAGGAATCAGATCTGTACTGTTGCCAAATTACCACATAGCTACATTAATGAAATGCTAGTCTTGAGCTCAAATCAAAGGAGACTTTGCTTACTATGGTAATTGGTATGGTAATCTCCCTCAGAAAAATATCTTTTAAAAAAAACCCACAACATTCACATAACTCAAGTTAGCCATGACAGGTTGATCAAACCAAAAAGCTGTTAATGCTCTAGTATGGATATGAATGGGGTGGGGTGCATGGAAGAAGTTTTGAGCAGACATTTCAGGTGAATGTAGCCAAAAGCAGAGGATGATAAGAAAATAAAAAAGATTATCTATCCAGAGCTGGAGTTGATGACACACACATTGTATTTTCCATTCCCAAACAAGCTATATATAATTCTTGTTTTGTTATTTTTTGTTGCACCTTTAAGATAAAAGAGGTTATAAATAGCAATAGCACTTAGACTTATATACTGCTTCACAGTGCTTTCCAGCCCTCTCTAAGCAGTTCATATTATCCCCAACAATCTGGATCCTCATTTTACTGACCACAGAGGGATTCAAGGCTGGATCAACCTTGAGCCAGAATCAAATTGCTGGCAGTTGGCAGAATTAGCCTGCAATACTGCATTCTAACCACTACATCACCATGGCTCTTGAATTAGAATATGTATAGTAGTATAAAAATGACACTTCTCCCTTTTGGAACTCATTTCAAGATGGTGCTTGACAATAGTCATATTTTGCTTTTAGCTGCTTGGTGAATCTAGGTTGGATCGCCTTGCAAACATCTATCCTCAAGTTTGCATTATTTGCATTCCTTTATCCATTGATCAATCTTTGTGCTTGCAGAACTTGACAGAGAGCTGCAGGGCAACCTTGGAAATAGGATTCAGGTTGTGTTACTTTCTGGTATCAATCCATTTTAGCAATTCAATAATTTATCAGCCAGAAAAAGACTTGTCTCTCTCCCAACTCGCTCATGTTCCGCTATTTTTCTCTCTTTCTCTCTCTCTACACTTGTACACTCTCTCTGTATCTCTCTCTCCGTGTCCTTCCTTCCCTCTCTCTCTTTCTCTCTGCCTCTCTCAGCCTGTCTGTCTGTCTCTCTCTCTCTCTGTCTCTCTCTCTCTCTGTATGTCTCTGTGTCTCTCTGCCTCCCCCCCCCATCTCTCTGTTTCTCTCTCCCCTTCTATTTTTCTCTCTCTCTGTCTCTCTGTGTGTGTCTCTGGTCTCTCTGCCTCTCTCTCTCTCCCTCCCTCCCTCCCTCTCTATCTCTCTCACACACAAACACACTGCTTCTCCTTGAATAAAAACTTTTTTTCTCAACATGTGCAATACAGCAGAGCAGCATAATTTTGAGCCTTAAGCTACAGGCAGCTTTTTACAATTCACTCAGCTATAGTATACTATGCACCTAGAATGAAAATCAGCACATTTTCTTAGCACTATATATAGTTGCTCTTAATATTTTATGTGGTAGGAGGAACTGAATTCATAAATAATAAATCAAGACCACCGAGATAGAATATAATCTGAGAGTTTATTTGAAAAAAAAAGAGAGATTAACAAATACAATGCTATTGGTATAATGTTGTATTGGTTAATCTCTCTCTTTATACCAATAACACAAGGGTTATTGAGTTTATTTTTCCACTTTCTGCAATGAATTCCAGTTGCAGTCATTAGAATGTCATAGTTCAAAAACAAATGAGCAAGTAAACATAAATAACATAGTGTAATATTTTATCTCACTTTAATCGATTTATCCTGCAGTTTGATCTCTGGGTAAGTTCAAATCCATTTTTGTAGTTCCAGAAGATACTTTGAACCACGATGATTAAAAATAGTGCCATAGTTTCCTCTTAGTTCAAAATAAATGTCAATTATACTACAAGTCTTTTTTTTTTTTAAATTCAGAACTGATTTCAATTTCCAGATATCCCCTCTGAAGTGAAAGTCATGGTCATTTCCAGTTTGCATTTTTACTGTGCCCAATACAGGCCTAGTCCTTCCCAAAGATCATAGATGTATCGAAGCACAGAAGGCATGACTAGAAACAAAGTAATCAAGGAGAGAATTCCAACCTGGAATTAAGGAGAAACTTTCTGACAGTGAGGACAATTAACCAGCGGAACAGCTTGCCTTCAGGAGTTGTGGGTGCTTCATCACTGGAGGTTTTTAAGAAGAGACTGGACAGCCAGTTCTCTGAAATGGTATAGGGTCTCCTGCTTGAGCATGTGGCCAGCATGGTGAAATGCCGAAGGCTCACAGAACGCTGTTACCTTCCCATCAAAGTGGTTCCTATTTTTCTACTTGCATTTTTACATGCTTTCAAACTGCTAGGTTGGTAGAAGCTGGGACAAGTAATGGGAGCTCACTCCGTTACACCGTGGCACTAGGGATTCAAACTGCTGACCTTTCTGATTGACAAGCTCAGCGTCTTAGCCACTGAGCCACCACATCCCCTTTTCCTTCAAATTTGAGGCCTCTTAAAGCAAAACAAGGCTATGTGGTTCAGCAGGGGTGCATAATAAGTCCGGTGTATATGGACAATAATTCCAGTAGACTTATGGGGAAGCCAAATATTCTGAGGTTCTTTTATCTGCACATAATGCAAGGCTGTTATCTCAATGGAATAATTAGAATCCAAGCATTGCTTGGAGCTGATTTTGGCCCCAGATTGATGGCAGATGTGGAGAATGTTACTGGTGAAAATACAGGTAGTACTTCAAAAGGCAAATTCACATCTCCTTCTCAGCCTCAGTAAGACTTTTGGAATCCACCCAGTACTGGCATCCAGGAATAACTTCTTCTAAAGGACATCTTGAGGGACATTATTCTCACCTGCCAAATTTAATGACTAATTTGGTACAGAAGATTAGTTCCATCTGGGAAGCACAGAAAATGAAACAGAACCTTTTCTACCTTCCCCATTAGCTGGTTAAAATTCAATTCTGGATATGTCTTCTTTACTCAAACAGAAAGCTGGGCTCAAACAAAGACCTCCCTTGTTCCCAGAATATCTAATTTCCAAGTACTAGGTGAACCCAAGATGGTTTCGTCTGAATATCGTCAACATAACATAAAACAAGTTCAACAGACACAGTTTGTTTTAATGTTCATAGTAAATATACATATATTAAGAATGATGGAGAAAAGAAGCAATTACATTAACCCATAAGTCACTTCATCACTATCCTAATTTTACCTTCTGTGCAGCAGGGCCACATATCACTTAAAAATGAATCACTTTCACCAGTCATGAAGAAATGCCTGGCATGGTGATCTGGCCCACAAAGTGCTATTTGACTGAGCTAAGCAATTAGATACCTGCAGATATAATAAAAGGTAAACTTCACTCCCATCAATCATCAGCTGCTGTTGAGGGTTCAACATTTCTATTTAGCTTTCCGCTGTATGGAATTGTTGCCAGCAATGAATATACAAGGACATGTCAACTTGGATGGATGGAGAAACTCTTACCTGTGTCCAGATGGCTAATAGGCTCCTCTCTTTTTGATTTCATATTTGATATTTGAAGATACAGAGCTGCAGTTCCTTTTTCATATTTAAGTACCATACTGTGCTGTTTTGTGTGTACCATACAGTAACATACATCAATTTCAGGAGGCAAATATAATGGCTGACCAATCTGTAAAGTAGGAATACAAAGTGGTCCAGAAATTTCCCTTTTAAACATCTCTTCTGTTTCATCCTCATCCCCAAACTGGAGAAATGGGGACAGTGGAGAGAGATCAGGAAATGCTTCCTATTATTTACAGGAATAAACGAGATACCATTGCTAGATTTTACTTCCCCAAATGATTGATAACATTTCAGTGAGATTGATATCCAACACTGGAAGGGATTGGAAAGGCCCAGAGAATAAAATAAAAAGCAAGTATTCTCATTTGAACTCTTAAAAAATTTCTCATTGGAATAACCAAAGGTGTTTTTAGAGCAAGAATGCTGCAAACATTTGCAATTGTATAAGAGATCATCCATTTTTATTTTTTTTAAAAGATACCACTATCACTCAAAATGTGAGAAGACTGAGGCTGTCAAACACAAAAATAAGGAAGCATTTCTGTGTATCTGCTCTGGTCCTCCCCCACATGTGATGCCAATATGCTATGTAAGTGTTCTCTCTCTCTCTCCCTCCCTCCCTCCCCCCTCTCTCTTTCTCTCTCCCTGTGAGCTTTGATAATGATCAATCAGCCTTGATAATGATTAATAATGATAATGTTATAATAATTATAAGTAATGAGAAGAAAAAGAACTAGACCTAATCTGAAACCACTTGGGTTCATTTGCCACCTTTTCTTCAGTTATTCCCCCGAAATCACAATATTGCTTGCAAATCTGCAGCAGTTAAATCAGACTGCAGTCAATCTCCCCAGAGTCAAGCAGGAATCACTTTTTTGTGCTCTTTGATTGTGTTTGGTTAATTGTACAGAATCTGCAGTGAGCAAATTTCAGTATTATGCTTAATTCCAGGGGTGTCAAACTAGAATTCATTGAGGGCCACATCAGGGTTGTGTTTGACTTCTGGGGGTCGGGTTGGCCGTGGTCAGGGTGGGTGTGGCCAGCTCAACATCACTTGTGTTGGGAGTGCCTGTGGTGGCTAGTGAAATGGGCTCCCAAGCTCTGTTTTTGTCTGTGTTGACCTCCTGTAACCCTCTGCCAGTGAAAACGGAGCTTGGAAGAATCACACGCTGCCCTCGCAAGCTCCATTTTCAGCTGCAACTGTCTCCTGCAGCTCTCCTCCAGCTAAAATGGAGCTCTGTTTTCTCTGGCAGAGGCACCGTGGGCCACTCCTTGGTTGTTTCCAGGGCAACCCCGGGGGCCTGTTCTAAGCACCCCCAGAGGATGGATCTAGCCCCTGGGCCTTGAGATTGACATTCCTGCTTTATTTGGAAAGAGGATCCTTGATGGTATGGTATATGTTAAAATGTAAATACCTATCCCACATGCTCTGAATCATAGGCTTAAAAATATCAGAACAAAAATGGACAATTGAACAAAATGAATTTACTCCGGTTCATGGATTCTTAACTCTTACTAAAAACAGTCCAAGTAGAAGCACATTGAGGAATCAACCAGTGGAAAAGCTGAATACGAAGCTTATTCATGGTAAACTGGGCTTATGAATGGTGTAGATGCAGAGAGAAAGTTATTTGATATTCTAATCTGGTTCTCTTCAGCTTGTAACATTTTCCTCCTGAAATTTCAGAAAAGTTAATTCCAGCAACTACTTTACACTTTTTGAATTAGCATGCTGATTGTGTATGAGCTGTGCAAGGTTGTAGGAGCAAAATCACTGCAGAGAATCCCTCTTCAGGTTTTAGTGGTCTGAATTCACAGAACAGAAGCTGCAATCTTGTTTAAATCTGCTCTTCCAAATACTCACACAAAATAGAATCTTTCCTGAGGATTCATCAGCTAGCATCTTTCACCAAAGACAACTATCTGTGAGAAGGATCTATGTGTCCTAGTAGACCACTAAAGTACAGGCTAGCTACCAAAAATGCTAATATGGTCCTAGGTGCATCAACAGAGGTATAGTTTCACTTTATGTGAAGTAAAAAAATCACTTTATACTGCTCTGCTGAGACCACACTTGAAATACTGCATCCAATTCTGTCACCATGATACAAAAACAATATTGAGACCCTAGAAAGAGGGTAGAGAAGAGTAGCAAAGATGATAAAGAACCTGGTGGCTAAATCATAAGATGAATGATTGAGAGAATTGGGTATATCTAGTCGAACAAAGAGAAGAACTAGGGGAGATATGATAGCAGTCTTCCAGTACCTGAGGGGCTCTAAAGGGAAGAAAGGATCAGCCTATTCTCCAAAGAACCTGAGAACAAAGGAGAAATTTCCTGCCAGTGAGAACAATTGATCAGTGGAATGGCTTATCTCTGGAAGTTATAAGTCACTGGAAGTTTTTAAGAAGAGACTGGACAGCCATTTGTGCAGAATGGTATAGGGTCTCCCACTTGAACAGTGTGTGTTGGACTAAAAGAACTCCAAAGTCCCTACTCTATTATTCTATGTTCCAAATATGGAGTTTGCTTTCTTAGTCTTTGTCTATTTCAGAGGTCTCCAAACTTGGCAGAATTCTGAGAGTTGAAGTCCACAAGTCTTAAAGTTGCCCAGTTTGGGGAACCCTGGTCTATTTAATTAAAAGTCCATATCAGAAACTATTTTTATAGCTTGGTTGTCAAAACAACCATTAAACATATGGAAATTTTTATACCGTATATACTCGCATATAAGCCGACTTTAGAATGCTTTTTTTTTTCCCCA
>BHFT01042121.1:0-12755 GCA_004320025.1 Laticauda laticaudata
TCTATTCTATTCTATTCTATTCTATTCTATTCTATTCTATTCTATCAGCTATCCTTTTCCAGTCTGCTATGTTCCAGGTCACCAACTGTATGGGGTTCTGAGAAGCAAGAAGATCTGGCTTGGTTAATAGGGTGGATGGTAAAGATGTCAGATGTCAACTTGACACTGGAGCCAGATCAATATCATCTAAGCTTCCCATATAAACACAATTGTTGTGAGGTTCAATATTTCTCCTCATGGGTTGCAGAACTTGTTGTTTTTCCTCTATATCTCAGTTGCCAGTATGCCTTTGCTCTTACTCCAAGAATGATTTTTTTCCCAATGGGCAGGTACTCTGGTTTAAATCTATAAATGTAGATTTATGTCCATTTTTGAAGTGGCATAGGTAAGAATTCATCTTGTGGAAAGCTGTTATGGGAGCTTCTAAATCAGTTGAAGATGGAAGATGGATTATCTCCTTAGTGTTTGTCAGTTTAGGGGGCACTGTGTGATGAAGCCCTTTGTCTTTCAGTTGTTTCTCAGAGGTTGGGTCAGTCAGTGCAGTTACCCCACAGTCAACCTGTGTGACGGTACCTTCTTTTACTGTTAAAGCCCCTGTCACACAGCACCAATGGATGGAAAGAGAATGTAAAATGGAGAGAAACACTTGCCATCCAATCGTTAACGCGATGCATCCATTCTGTACTCACTGCGTCCGTTTTGCTTCCTCTCTATCCGTCCAGCATCTGTTTATGGATGTTTCATCCGCTCAGAAAGTTTTGAAGCTGGCTCAAAACTTTTGAGCGGAAAATGTATCCAATTCATCATTCTGGCATCCACTACGCCATCCGCTAGGGCATACCGTTCTGCATCCGTTACGCATACCGCTATATCCGCTAGGCATCTGCTGCAACATCCGCGCAACTGCCCAATCCGCTCCGACAAGCGGTAAACAGACGCAGGGAGGAAGCAGAACAGACGCGGAACGGATTGCAGAATGGATGCCTAGCGGATGCAGCAATGGAAACAAAGCATGTAAAATGGAAAAAACGTTCACCAGAGGGGACCTATCTCGGATATTAAAGGATGTCTAGATGATGCCGAGAAGGATGCAGGGACACCCTAAGGGGAAAAACCTATACTGCCTATAAAAAGGGGGAGGCAAACTCATCGGATCTCACTTTCAGAACAGCAGCCTGCAGTGCAGAACCTCTGCAGCCTTCAATTTGACTGCTTTCCTCTTCCACAGCATCGGCAGTCAATGTCCACCGTGATCGTAACAAAGTCCTTTTGGCAGCACGCATCCTTCTGCAACAGTGGGCGAAGCCATCTACAGGCTCTGTGAACTCTAACGTACGGGAAGAAAAAGAGGCAGCCAAGAAAGTGTCTGGGTACGAAGATGGTTTGCCAGAAGAGGGCAGAGAATGGAGCTGTACAACAAGGCCCTGAATGGTGGAAGCTCAGGAACGAAGACACTCGGGCATTCCCAGAACTTCATGAGGATGCCTCCAGCCATGTTTTGAACGAAGTTTGTGCAGCAGCTGACACCCAGTTGACCAAAAGGCAAACACCACTTGCGGCCCAGCCTGGAAGCCTGGGTTCAAGGTGGCACTCACTGTGCCCCTGGCCCTCAGGGACCAACATTACAACGAGCTGCAGTAAAACGGCTGGAGGGTGCCAAACACAACACATCAGCATTGTGGTTGGAGAAAGTGGTGCAGGCCATCAAATGAAAAGAATACATGGAGGAGCTCCTCCAGTGCCCCTCCACTGAAAGAAGGATGGAATAGAAAGTTGCAGAGCAGTGATATCAGAGTGGAACTTCCCCACATCCCGTTGGAGCCAATCGATAGCAAGCACAGCTGGCCTGCAAAGCGCCGCCAAGCTCAGGGTCCTTCATTATCACAAACTACAAGGGCTTCTTTCAGCATCAATCCTCTTTTGCCAATGGTTGATGGCTGACTACAAGTTTCCATGTACATCGCGATGATTGCAGGCAACGGCCTCATCTTCAAGATGCCGCAGGTATACAACACCAGTCACCTGTCAAGGAGGGGCTGGTAACACAACCTCAATGCATGGGCCTTCCCAGATCCAGACCCCCTGCCCAACAAACACACAGAGATTTGGGTGCCCTAAATTTCAATGCGTGGGGAATGACGCCCTTCTCCGCCTCACAACAACCCTACCTTCATGAAGCCCTAACACTTCCACATGCCTCACACCGTGAAAGAGAGGATCTTTAAGCTACAGGCTGTCCCAGGGCAAGGTGGGTGTTGGAGAATGCCTTTGGCATCCTGGCCTAATAGGTTCCAGTACTTCTCACTACCAATGCCAGCATCAACACCCAGAGACCAATGAAGGAGGATCGTGGAAGCTTTGCCTGCATCCTGCACAATCTCAATTGCGCACGCCGCCTACCTCAGTCATTGCAAGAACAGGATTTGTGAACGCTCCAGGCAAGCCAATGGGGACATGGAGCCTGGGGAAATGGAGGCAAGGGGCGAAAACCTGATAGAACTGAGGATGTGCAAGGCCCCCAACAGAGCCTCACGTGAAGGGAAGAAGCAGCGCAACCTCCTGAAACACTGGTGCCAACTCCCCAGCTGGAGCAGGGGAGTGCAAGAACAGGATGATAGAATGATTAAAATGGATGCTTCCTTCAGCCTGTCTCATCACACGGATAGAGATTGGGACCATGTATGTTTGGGTGGGCCTACAGTGAACAGGGCATTTAAATTAAAGAGTTGTGTTTGTGTTGACATGTGGTGGATGAATTGATTAACATGTTATTAGATAAAAAGGGCGATAAGGTGTGCACCCTGGGAGGGTGGACCATAGCAGTCCCACTATGCTTGCACTGGAGGTTTATCTATCCGACAGCTATTACCCCATCCCAAAGGGTATCTCCTGCCATCCCACTGCTATCTCAAGCCCATCGCCACTGCTATCATTAACCGCATCCCACAAGCATGCAAAGGCTTAACCCATTTCTAAAAGTTTCCACGCATGAGACTTTATTAAAAAAAGAAAATGAAGGCAAGTGGTGTGAATCAAAATAGACTTTAAATTAACAAACGAGCTATAAAAGCAAAAATGAGTCTCTGGCACTGCCTCTTGGTCGCTCTAGTCCCAGGGGTGAAGGTCCAGGTGCCTGTGGAGGTGGCTGGTGCTGGAGTTGCTTGTCATCAGCTCCTGCCAGAAGGCAGAAGCAGCAGCAGCACATGCTGCAGAAGCCCACAGCCAGAACCAGAAGTGAAGGGTCAGGGGGCAGGATGGTAGCCTGTCCCTTGCAAGGGTTGGCAGCAGATGGCCTGAGGCTTGCTGTTTGGCTTCCGCATGGTTGTGGGGTTGCCTGGCTGGAAGGGAGGCTGGCAGGAACCAAGGTTGCAGGAAGGCTGGCAGGGAGGCATGGGAGGCACCAAATGCGGCAGGAAGGCTGGCCAGGGAGGCAGCACCAAGGCTGGCAGGAAGGCTGGGGCAAGGAAGGCTTGCAGGAAAGGCTGGCAGGAAGGCTGGTAGGGAGGACCAAGGCTGGCAGGAAGGCTGGCAGGCAGGCAGGCAAACGGCAGACTGGGCAGGCAGGTATGAACCAAGGCTGCAAGGGAAGGCAAGCAGCAAAGGCTGGCAAGGCAGACTGGCTTGGCAGCAAGGTGGCAGCAGGCAGACAGCCAAGGCTTGGGCAGGGAGAACTGGTAGCAAGGCTTGGCAGCACAGGCTGGGGCAGCAAGGCTTGCAGGCAGGCATGCAGGCAGGGCAGGCAAGGCTGTTAAATCCGTCCGGCAAGCAGGTCTTTCCTCTGAATGGTACCTGCTTCCTAAGCCTGCTTCCCTTATATCCGCGGGGCTTTACGCAATGCATCCTCGACGCACACATGCGCAATTTAACGGCTAGGCATCCGTTTAGGCTTCTGTTGTGCATGCCGCTCGGCCGTCCGCTCTGCAATCCGCTGTATCCATTCCATGTCCGCTTTGCTGAGGTCCCCAAGAAGCCTAGCGGATGTGCCATCCGCTGCTCATCCGTTTCATGGCCGCTGGGCTCCGTTCCGCATGGTTTCCGCTTTCCATCCGGCCTCTGTCCTCCCCAGCGTCATTCCTTTCCGTGTTTATCCGCTCCGGTTATGCAATTTTCGCACCCTGTCTGAAGAGACGGTTAACAACGGATGGAACATTTTTTCTCATCCATTGTGTCCCTTGTTTACTAACTTGTTTTGCAATGCCAATTGGGCAGTGTGACAGGGGCTTATAGGTAAGGCAGTTTGTTTTGATTAAATTACATTGTCACAAGATTATGTGGTTAGTGGAGGCCAAAATTAAACAGAGCTTTTGCTGTAAGATTGAAGTTGTTGTGCAATGCTTTTTTAGGTTATCCAATCTTTGAAATGAATGTTAAGCATTGCATCAAGGTTCTGAACAATGCATTGAATAAGCCAATCATATGTTCCTGCTGGACACATCCTCAGCGGTTGCCTCACAGCTGTGGGTAAACACCAAGTTTGTATAATTTGCCTTCTTTGCCTTCTGGGGTCAGTTCAGTGCAGGCAGGTTTAGGCAATTGTGAAGAGCTGTTGCAACCTACATTTAAAGCAACAAGTTCCCCGCTTGGGTGATGGCTGTTTCAGGGTGGGTAACAACTTTTTTCTGAGCAAAAAGCCTTTATTGGAAAATGAGAAGGTTGGCTCAGAAAGGGGTTTCATTCTGAAAAGCATGGAGAGTATATGGGGTTGCTTTGAACAATAGGAGAATTCTCATACATTGCATTCTTGTTTGTCAGCCACTCTGCATGTAGTAGAATCTATCAGAGTTAGTTCACAATGGAGCAAATGGCTCAGGGACAGCCTAATAGCTTTTCTATTACTCTAACATCCTTGATTTACCCCTTGTCATATAAATTTGCAAAGGTAACCTAGTCAGTTTACCCAGAACTGTAGTTATATTGGTCATCTCTTAGGCCTTACCTGATTTGAGTTGTTGTTCGCTATAATGTGTTCAAAGTTTTGGGAGAAAACGAAAGTCCTTCGCTAGTTTTCATTTTCTGAGTTAGGCCATCCCCATATCTCTATGTTATCCTCCCAAGTCCTTCTACAGTATTTGAGTGGCTCCTAACAAACATGGCAAAAATATTCTTTCAGGCAAATCGACCTTATTTATGCTTGCAGGTGAGTTTGAGTTTCTTAAATACTCAGTATTTCTCAATACTTTGAAATACTTTTCAAAAGTATTGAAGTTTAACAAGTTTGAGCTGTAGTACATTGTCTAGAGAGGAAGTCCCTGTCACATTTTACCTTCTTTAAAATTTGTTAACATCTCCCCCCCGCCCCCCCCCACCCCCCCCCCCCCCCAGAGCAAAGAAGGCTGCTGCTGGGCTCCAAGAACAGGAGCCACCCTCCAAAAGAGAGGAGGACAGCTTTACACACTGCTTATCTTCCAGTTCAGTTTGTTCCAATGAATCACATAAATTAAGTTTGTCTGACAAGGTGCCTATGAATGAGTTACTCACTGGAACAGACTGTCTGTTTGCAATATACTCTTCCATTTTCTGCTGCTTCAAAGGCTTGGATAAACTCTCTGCTGCAGAGTGCTGTCTCTTCCTTCTTTTCCCCTTTCAGATTTGTCAAGAAAGCAGCTGATTGAATATTTATCAATAACTCCCTGCCAGTTTCTGAATACAAATCAAATAAATAAAGGATGAGTCCCTATTGTTTCCTCTACTGAACATAGAAATGTAGTGGTTAAGTCCATGTAGTTCTCAATGTATGACTGATCAGTTATGATGGACTTCCAAAAAGTACCTACAACACATATTTAAAGTTCCAATGATCTTTGTTGGTTTCCTTTCCCTCACAAACGCAAGTCATACGATTGCATTTTGTATCTTTGTCAGTTGGCCCATATTTATGACATTGCAAAATAAAAAATATTTATGTTTTAAGTGCCAGAAACAAGTGCTTACTTCTGGTTTCTGGCAAAAAAGTGCCTATTGCAGACAATGACTTCACTTAAAACTGTGGCATCACTTAACAATTGCCACAACAATGGCTCATCTGGTTGTGTTTCCTGTCTGGTCTACCTATTAAGTCAAACAATTGTTGAGAAGGTGGTTAGTGAGAAGTTTAGCAGAACCTTAGAAGAAGTAATTTATCCAGGTCCATTGTAGTTGGGATTCAGGCCAGGGTTTAGTTCAGAGATGGTCTTGTTTGCATTCATACATTACCTGTGGCACAACCAAGATGAATGTGGTGCAGCCATCTTTGTGCTCTTTGATCTCTTAATGGCTTTCATTATTGTGGAACACAAAATCATTCTGGGTTGTCTCTGGGGGTTGGAAATAAGGGGTACAATTCTACAGAGGCCATTCCTTCCTCTGGGCTAGTTTTAGTTTGTATTGGTTGAAGTGGGGGGATATCATTCACTAGGCCCTTCATTGTGGTGCCATAGGATTCAATTCTCTCCTCATCTAATGTTCAAAATCTGTATGAAACAATGGTTTGTGGTTTAATATCATTTGTCCATCCCAAGCCAGGTGAAGCTTTCAATATTCAGTCCCAATTTTTGCAAGCTATGTGAACATGGTCTGGCTCCTCTGACCAAGCCTGAGTGCAGTGGATGTTAAGGCCCTGTCACACTGGCCGACAGATGCAAAACATTTGTAAAAAGGACACAGCGGAGATCCATTGTTATCCGGACTCTCAAAGGGCTCAAAATTTGCATAACCAGAGCGGACAACACGGAAAGGAACGACGGCGGGGGAGGACGTAGGGTGGATGAAAGCGGGTGCTCCACGGAAGCTAGCAGATGGAAGCGGATAAGAGCGGATGGCACATCACAAGGCTTCTGGGGGAGCACAGCAAAGCAGACGCGGAATGGAAAGAGCGGATGCAGAGCGGACGCCGAGCAGATGAAGTGGATGCACAGCAGATGCCGAGCAGATGAAGGCGGATGCAGAGCGAAGCCTAGCGGATGCCTAGCGGATGCCTAGCGGAAGCCTAGCGGATGCCTAGCGGAAGCTAGCGGATGCCTAGCGTTCACTGCACATGCGGGGAGGATGCATTGCGTCCGCCCCGTGGACATAAAGGGAAGCAGCTCCAAGCAGGTCACCATTCTGAGGAAAGACCTGCTTCCAGACACAGCTCAGCCAGCCAGCCAGCCAGCACAACCCAACAACCATGGGGAAGAAACGGAAGCTTCTGGCATCTGCTTCCAGCCATGGCAAGAGGGACAGGGCCACCCTCCACCCCCTGGTCCTGACTCTGCTTCTGCTCGGGCTTCTTCTGCCCGGCCTCAATCTTCTGGTGCTGGGGTTTCTGCTGATGCTGCTTCTGGAGGTGGTGCTTCTGCTGATGCTGCTTCTGGTGGTGGTGCTTCTGCTGGTGCTTACTCTGCTGATGCTGCCTCTGATGGTGGTGCTTCTATTGATGCTGCTTCTTGTGGTGTGCTTCTGGTGGTGCTTACTCTGCTGGTACTGCTCTGTGCTGGTGCTTCTGCTGGTGCTGCTCCTGGTGCTGGTGCTTCTGCTGGTGCTTACTCTGCTGGCACTGCTCCTGGTCCTGCTGGTCCTGCTGGTGCTCTCTGGTCTGTCGGTGCTCCTGGTCCTGCTGGTGCTCCTGGTCCGCTGGTCTGCTGGTCCTGCTGGTGGCTCCTGGTCCTGCTCCAGGTCCTGTGTGCTGCTGGTGCTCCTGGTGCTCCTGGTGCTGCTTGTGCTTTCTTGTGTGCTGCTGCTGCTTGGTGGTGGTGGGTCCTGCTGGTCCTGCTTATGCTTGCTACTGTTGTTGCTTCTGCTTGCTTTGGTGGGGTGGTTGAAGGGAGCAGCCCTACAATCTTGAAGCCCTTCTGATGAGGGCCCATATGGCCCTGCCAAAGGGAGGAAGAATCAGACACGTGAACGGAGAGGAGGCAATACAACATAGAAGAGGAACATGAGGAGGAGGTGCTGGAGTGGCTGGGGAGAACGAGTATCTATGGCGGAAGGGACACAGGCTCTATCACGACACCAAAAGGAAGCAGGCTGCTTGGAGAGAGAAGGCAGAGAGCCTGGGCTACACTTCAGAGGTGTTCCTCGGCTGGTGGAAGCACACCTGGTATGGGAAGCTGCACCTCAAGAATCTGGCCAGGCCGTGGTCAAGCTGACGGACAGAGAGACCTACATGATGGCCAGGTGCACTTCCTGGAGGGTGAGATCTGTCACCGAGAGCAGCCCCTCCACAACCCTCTCTCTCAGGCAGCCTGCTGAAAGCCAGTCCTCTTCTGGCAGAGAGTCAGCTCCTGTCTCCAGGCAGGTGTCTGTGGAGCGTGCCACGACGGAGACCCCCCCGACAGCTGCACTACCCATGGCAGAGTGCATGGAGGACCCCCTGACGCAGTGGGAGAAAGGAGACGGCACTTCCACCCCCAGCTCCACCTCCACAAAAGGCAGAGAGGCAAACCGGAAGGGCAGAGCCACACTGTCCGATGGAGATAAGAGACACCATCAGGAGCAGCGTAGATCTCCTCTCTCAGCTGGTACACACAACGCCCCATCCTCCAACCGCAAGCCCTTCCTCACCTATGTCAACCAGAACCTCATGAACATGGCGGAACCCAGTACCAGGTGGTGAAGGACAGGATCACCGATCTTCTTCACAACCCTCCAGACCAAGATGAACCTGCTCCCACCCAGTCCAGGCCTGCTCCTCTACCCCAGTGATGTCATTGCCCTTCCAAGGCTTTCCACAGGCCCTACCCTTCCAAGGATACGGATACCAGGAGGTCCAGCGCACAAGCAGCCCTTCCCAGTCCAGGCACAGGTACATCGGACGCCACCGATGCCACCGATGCCAATCCTCCACCAGCTGCAGACCAGACAGCCCCACTACACTGTTCCTTCCTCCACCCCACAGCCAAGCCGGCCTCAGTACATCTGTCATTGGTATTGGGGCTGGCGACCACCCATGTCATGGAGGAAGGGGCTCTCAACATCACGGGGCTGAGCCAGCTGTCTGAGAGCTTCCTCAACACACGTCTCCTGTTGTCCACTCAGGGCCAGGCACCCCATGGTGCCTCAGACCAGCAATCCAGCAGCAGCCACCTCACAGCACCTGGACCCTTCACCCCTGAGACGATGGAATGCCAGACTGACTGAGGAGGCAAAAATTTGCATAAACAGAGCGGATAACACGGAAAGGAATGGACGGGGGAGGACGCAGAGTGGATGGAAAGCGGATGTGGAATGGAAGCATCCTTTTGCATACTCTAGGCATCATCTAGACATCCTTAATATCTGAGATATGTCCCCTCTGTGAACGTTTTTTCCATTTTAAATGCTTTCTTTGCGTTTGTCATCCACTTTCATCCTTTCTCTCGTCTGTGCTACTAATGCTGCGCATCCATTCCGTGTCATTCTGCTTCCTCCCTGCGTCCGTTTACCGCTGAAGCGGATTCAAGTTGCGTGGATGCGCAGCGGATGCCTAGCGGATGCGTAACGGATGACAACGGATGCAGAATGGATGTCCCCCGTATGCCTAGCGGATGCAGAACGGATGGTTTGATACATTTTCCACTCAAAAGTTTTGAGCAGCTCAAAACCTTTTGAGCGGATGAAATGTCAATAGATGAATGCTGGAGGATAGAGAGGAAGCAAAATGGAGGCAGTGAGTACAGAACGGAAGCATCGCATTGACCAACGGATGGTAAGTGTTTTTCTCCGTTTTACATCTCTTTCCATCCGTTGCTGCAATTGTGACAGGGGCTTAAGACATTGTGTAAGAATGTTCTCTGGATTACAATAACAAGACTATGAATGTTTTACACATCCTGGTCAGACAGAAATCTTGCAAGTCATAGAAGATAGCTTGCAGGTCAAATTGCCCAGTTGTCATGTTAAAATTAATCATGCTGACAATAGGAGCAACTGCCAAAGAGGATGGAGATTACTGGAAATGAATAAACAGATGGGATGGAATTGCCAGGAAGATGACCTTTGTCTATTCAGAGATCAGCCAATAAGGATAAGGGGGCAGTAACAGGGGAAGTGGTCTTGAAACCCTATTTAATCATCATTTATTCCAACTGAAGATGTCTCCTGTCTCCTTCCAAAGGGACAAGGGATCCAGCCAAACACAAATAAAGAGCTCTTCACATTGTTCATGAGTCTCTTGTTGTTTTCATGCCTAAAAAGTTTATTTTTATCACAATCAGGAAGTCATTCAGATAGTTTCCCTTGCCCATGTCATCTGAGGCATTAATGGCATGCTGTACATGAGGCTGTACTTGAAAATCATTTGGAAGCTTCAACTGGTCCAGTATGCAGTAAACAATGGTGGGCATGCCTTTGCTTTGTGAACTGCGCTGGCTTGCCAGTTGCTTCCAGGCCCTTCTTTTGACCTATGAAGCCCTATATGGCATAGGGTCTGGTTACTTCGGGGAAATCACCTATTTCCTATGACATTTGCTGAGCAGACTGGTTTGTTCTGACAGGGATGGCATGCTCCAGGTTCCTTTGATCAAACAATATTACTGTTACAGGACTCTGAAGTGTGCTGTTTCTGTCATGGATATGTATCCTTTGGAATGAGGTTCTCTCTGAGATCTGTGTGGCTACCATCCTGATGGGATTCTGAAGCCTTTAAGACCTGGAACTTTCCCCAGGCTAGGGTGGTTGGGAGTCCTCCTTGGGCATGTGATACATTTATTGGTATATTTTTATATGGATTGTGTATATATGTCTATTTTTTATCTTTGAGCCACCCAAGTCAGGCAAAGTTAGGTTTAGAGGACAAATAAGATGATCAAGGGAATGGACCAACTGTCGTATGAAAAAAATGTTGCAACATTTGAGATTTTTTAATCTATAAAAGAGGTGAGAATGAGAGGCATCCAATAAAGTTATATCTTGTAGGAATCAGAATGAGTAAAATAATTTCTAATATGTATGTAATGCTTAATTCAGTTCTGGAAGTTGCTACCATGAGATTTATTGCTGGTTGTCAGCTAGGATGACTTCAAGAAAAAAATTGGACCAATTCATGAAAGTCATGGGTATCAATGGGTATTAGCCTTGGCAGTGTGACCTCCTCCAAAGTCCATCTGCTTTTAGACTAATGGGCTTCTTTGTGCAGTTGGTTGGTGACTGTAAAGACCAACAGCTGGACTAGATGGGCAAGGAGTCCAACTACAACTCAGTAATGCACTACATATGTTTTTATATTTTCCTATTAATTTACAGTGTAAAGCATGATTAGCATTATTCTTGGGGTTATTGATGAGTTTATAATTCACTGTCTAGTTTGAACCCCAGAAAATTATTAGATCGGCATCCTAAGTAAGCCTGATCTACAGATCTAGCCCCAAGCTCTGTATTTCTTTGGGATAGAAACTGAGAGATGGACCATACTGGCATTACATAAATTATGTACATTTTCCTTTGTACATAAATGGTGAGGAGGTGGAGAGGGTTGGTAGTTTCAAATTTCTGGGCTCTTATATCTCATAGGACCTCTCATGGATTATGAATGCTAACATGCTTGTGGAGAAGGCACAGAAGAGGCTGTACTTCCTGAGAATGCTCAGGAAGATAAATCTATCTCTACTTCTGTCCTATACCACAGCACCATTGAGAGTATTCTGACATACGGCATTCTTGTATGGTATGGGAGCAGCTTTGAAGTGGACCAAAAAACTATAGAGAATCATTTAAGCTGCCCAGAATATCATCGGGCTCCAGTTACCAGCTCTGGATGACATCTTCACACCTCGCACAACATTCTCAGAGACTCTTCCCATCCTGCTTATAATCTTTGTGAACTGTTGCCTTCTGAAAGATGATACAGAACAATTAAAACTCAGAGCACACATTTTCTGAACAGTTTTTATCTCAGAGCTCTAATTGTATTTAACAATGAACTTAAGAAGCTATTGGACAGTATTACTTGGTCTGTTGTGTGGATGCTTTTGTGTTTTTAGGGGGTGAGGAATTTTGGTGAGTGGGGAGTGTTTGGGGATTGTCGTGTGTGTGTGTGTGTGTGTAGGGTCTGGTCTCTGGGTGTTATATGAATTTCATTGTATGTGCATACTATGTATATTCATACAATGACAATAAAGTATAATTATTATTATTATATAACATAGGTATCTGTATCAGTTCTCAGGCTCTTGAAAATCAGTGGTATTATTACTGAGAGCTGCAAGCAGTTTCTCTCTATAGTCTTCAATTCTGCATGAAGTTCCAGCCTGTAATGTGTTATGCTCCCAGGAATGGAGGAGCCAAAATATTGGGACTTATTTCTTATATGGGGGCAATTTAGAGGTGGAATTTAATGACAAAATGGGTAATGTTAGTCTTGGCATGGTGAAAGAATATCAAATTTCATTGACGAAGGTGGTCATAAGTAATGGAAAACTACTGACACCAATAGACTGTATACTGCATTCTATAGGGAGATTTCCCACTAGTAGAATTTATAGTATGTTGATGATACAGATGACCAAAAATGTGTACATGAAAGAGGGGTAAATCTTGAATTTGCAAACTTGTGCAGTTCTTTGCTGTAGGAGCCTTCTATGTATGTGTTTGTTCCTATGTTTAAATGTTATCCCATTCAAGCTCTCACTCTGTGTTTGCTCACAAATTAAATATTTTAACCATTTTTTTTTTTAAAAAATGATTTTAACAAACCTTTGTGGTTTGCTTTCCTATTTTCTCCTTTGTTGTAATGATGAGGCAGTTGAGTTGTTTGATCGTGAACAACTGAATTATGATGATGATCTTTATTGGAGTATAGTCTTTGCATTTATATACATTTT
>BHFT01042122.1:0-16883 GCA_004320025.1 Laticauda laticaudata
TTTCCATTGTTTTCCGTTCTGTTTATGCAAATTTGGGGCACTTTTGAGAGTGGATAACAACGGATGGAGCCACCCCCAAAATTTTGTTCGTCTGCTGTGTCTTTTTTGCATACATTTTGCAACCGTCGGCCAGTGTGACCTAGCCTTTTGAAGAAATTTCCTGACAGAACAATTAATCAGTAGTAATTATTTCCTCAAACACTGGAAGCTTTTAAGAAGAGATTGGACAGCCATTATTTTGTCTGAAATGGGTTTCCTGCTTGACTGCTCAAGTTGGTTGGACTAGAAGACTTCCAAGGTCCCTTCCAACTCTTATTCTGTTCTGTTAAACTCTTTTTGTTTTCTTGAGACTCCAGAATCCAAATTTGCGATGCTTTTCATCATCACTAAGGAATGTATAGTTCTCCAAACATTGACAAACTACCTTACCATTTGACACAGGAGCTTTTTCTATAGGTTCTATTACCACAACATGGAGTAACATGGCAAATCTATTTCATTTATTGCATTGTAAAGCTATTGCATAGAAGTATTTTTTTTTCTTCTAGTGTCTTCCTGCCATACCAGAGGTGGCATTCAGCAGGTTCTGACCAGTTCTGGAGAACTGGTAGTGAAAATTTTTAGTAGTTCAGAGAACTGGCCAATACCACCTCTGACTGGAGATTTTACAGTATCTTTCCCCTGCCACGTCCACCAAGCCATGTCCACAGAACCGGTAGTAAAAAATTTGAATCCTACCACTGCACCATACTCCTAATTCATGCCTATTTTCATGTGGATTTCACATAGTGTATGGATACATAATGTAAGATTACCATTACATTAAACCAAATTACCTCCAATATACATTTTTGTCCTTAGTTTGCATTGTGAATAGCTATGTCTAGGATCTTTTTAGATCTGAAATTTATGAAGAAGCACATGTGCATTATAACTCAAACTTATTTTTCCCCATTCACACATTTTAAATTATGATTTTGATAAACAGGTAGAGAAAACACTTATCAAACTTGTAGATGCACAGAGTTGGGAAAGCTAATGTGCTAGGAGATGAGAAAAATCAAAGCAGCCTTGATCGTGAGAGAAATGGAATGAAAATAGGAGAATGATATTTGAAAATTAAGTTTGTACCTAGGAAACAGAAATTTTATGTATTGGTATAGAAAGAGAGAGAACTGGCTTGGCATAGTTCCTGGGAAAAAAGATCTTGGAATACAGATGATTACAAACTCAATGTGAAGTGGTATAATTTTTTTTAAAGTATAATTTTCAAATCCCAGGAAATAATATCTCAGTGTATTCTGTGTTTATAAAATTGCCATCTTAAATATTTGGCTTTTTCAGCAGCTACTATATGAAGGATACAACAGATTTGGAGAAAGGCAGTAAAGATGATCAGGAGATTAAAATTAAGTTCTATCATTACACAACTTGGAATATTTGGTCTTAAAAAGAAAAGAATGAAGTAAAGATAGAGCTTTTCAAGGACATAAAGGGTTATTATACATAAGATCATGCCAAATTCTCTGTATCCATGCCAGAGGCATGACATGGAATAGCAGATTTGAATTACTATGGGTTTTTTTTTTAAGTTTGCTCACAGGAAGACCTGTACAGTCATTAAATACTACCCAGACAAGTATATTCACTGCATATATGAAAGCAAAAGCTAGACATGTCTCTCTGGGGGATACATTAACTTGGATTCCTACATATAACAAAAGTCTAGATTTGATAGCCTAATGGCTTATTTGAACATTATGTTTCAATGGTAACCAAACCAAAATTAATCATAGTAATGTCTATGACAATAAGATCATATGACTTTCTTCTACCTACATATCAGAATTCTGTTGGCAGTGGAAAAGCAAACTAAGGATATGATTTGCTTAATGAAGCCAGATTCTAGTAGGGCATATCTGTAGTTTCTAACTAAACATGAATCAGCTGTGTTTGAGCAGCCATAGTGTGAATGTGGACATGATTCAGAAAATGAAACTCGTTTCAAAATTTCCCTGATCAATTCATGAAAAGAGACAGTTAGATGGCAGCATGTACAGAACACTAGTAGAATCTTCATACTATTGTGTGACCACTCAACTTGAGTGTCCTGTATTCAAAATTAGAAGATGTGTGACAGGTTTCCTACAAACGCTTCCTTTCTATCTTTCTGCTTTCCAATTGCTTGCAATACAGATGATTGACCTGATAAACTCAACTTGTTCAGATGTGTTCTTTCTCTCTTTACCCAGGTTCCATAATTTGTCAAGCCAGCTTCATGCTTCAGATGAAAACTTAATCTAAGATTAAAAATGCCACAGTATTTTCAATAACAGGTAAACACTGCTGCCTTGAGAAAAGGCTTTCACTGAAGTGTTCCAGGAGGTGGCCTAAAAAAACAAAACTTCCTATTTAAATTTTACTCCACAGGCTTCAAACAACTAAAATAGTTCTTTGGCTTCATAACCATTGTGAACAGAATAAATAGACTAATATTTCTAGAAAGGTGAAATGATATTTAGATTTGACAGAAACAGGATTTAAAAGCGGAGAGTTTTCTGCTATGTGGGAGCTGCTATAATGTTCTATTATCCCTGCAGGAATGGAGAGAAATTCTTGTAAATATTACTTATTTAACAGAACATTCTTCAACAACCTATCAAACTACTTAGCAATATCATAGGAACAAATCATGGGAGACTGGTGAGTTAAAATTATTAATGCTGTCTTAATTTTACTCAATCAGAGCATTCCCTTTCAACAATGAGGTTTCTGGATTATAGATCTCTTAAATAACTCAGTGCAAATGAGAAACAGCAACTACCCTTTGTACTTTATTGCAGTATGTGGGGATTCCCCCCCCCCCAGATTGCTGATGTTAAATATCTTTTGAGGGGAGAGTGTAGAAAGGGTTAGATTTTAGCAGAAAATGTCTGAACATTGTGTGCCATTATATTTAATGACAACATCCAAGCCATAATATGAGTTTATGTTAATTTGCAAGAAAAAGGAAAGAAAAATTTAGTGACTTGTGTCCACATCTTAAAGATTCTGCTCATCCAAGTATGGGTTGTTTTGTGCCTAAGGGAAAGAAAAAATAAAATTAATAGCAATCCTTATAAATTATAGATAGAAATGTATATTACATTGACTTCACCGTTGGGGGAAAAAGAATGAATGCCTTTCAGTGAAAGGTGTAGGAAAGAAAATATCTGAAAGAATCCAGTGCAATATCAGATCAACAATATGAGGCAATTTTAATATATTCTATCTCTCTGTGTTTTTCTATATGCATACTGCATTGTATATTTACTGTATATTGCAAGTTTTCTTCAAATGCTGATAGTAGTACACATAATATGCACCACTTCAATTTTATTCTTACAATTATGTTACCTCAAGCAGGGGTGCAAAACTGGTGGCCTGCAGGGTGGATGCATCATGTAAAATCCATGCCCACCCTGGATCCACAAAGGCAAAAACATCACAATACATCATGTGATGTCACATGATATGATCAAGTTTGACACCCGAGCCTTAGAAAGTTGATTAGCCTAACCCAGGATGACTTGCTCAAAATCTTTCTCTGATCTTTATGAGCAACTGGAGATTTAAACACTTAAACATTTAAACAACATTAGATAGTATCAATGTGCCAATAAACATGTAGCATGGGAGAGAGAAATTAGAAGTCCCAATTAAATTGGGGAGAAAGAAGGAGATATGCTGCCACAGGTAGTGACAGAATTTCTGCCTCATCAATGTGTCCTCAGCTAAGGAAGGAAAATGAGTGGATAAAGGGGTTATTTAACAATTATAGATACATGACCTATAATGTCACCACCAAGCCAATCAATTAGATGAATGGCTTAGAATATCATACATAAGACACAGTAGCTAATCATCCAATATATTATTTATTTAATTTATATTGCTGCCTATTCGCTTATGGCAACTTGAGGTGGCTCACACAATGTAAAACCATATTTAAAACAAAAAAATAAAAAATAATAAAAACTAACAAAAATAATCAAATAAATTAGTAAAGTACAATAGAACAAAATTTGGAAAAAAAATTAAAAAATTAAAAACCAGCTCCTACCCCCTGCCCCAACAACAGCAAATCACACTAACCATTTGATGGGCTCCATGCCTCTCTGGGTTCCCCAGCCCCGTTGGCAAAACCAGGTCTTCAGTGTCTTTCGGAAGAGTGCTAGAGTGGGGGCCATTCTAATCTCTGGCAATGATATTCCAGAGATAAGGTGTCACCACAGAGAAGGCCCTTCTTCTGGGTCCCACCAGGTGTATCTCCCTCAGGGGTGAGACCCACAACATTCTCTGCCTCCTCGCCTTAATGGGTCAGGTAGATGTAACTGGCAAGAGACGTTCCCTCAGATAACCCAGATAAACATGGTGGCTGATAGTACTATTTCCATCTCCTTTTTTCCCCCTAAAATGAACCAAAAAAAAAAAAAAATCAAAGAACTAGGAAAGAAAGCAATCTTAGNCAAAAAAAAAAAAAAATCAAAGAACTAGGAAAGAAAGCAATCTTAGATCTCTTTTTTTTAAATGTCTATAGCATATGATTTAGCAATTTTAACCAAATCTGTACCCTTTCATCCTTAATCTCCCTTAATCTTCAGTCTACTTATCTCACCCATACCATAGTTTCTGATAGCCTCTGCCTTCCCTCTATCTACAGTTCTTTAACTCTTTCAGTTCTTTCATTGCTCTAAATTGCATTCATTTTTCCCATTTGTATACCGAAAACCATCAAAACACACTTGCCAAAACATCTTCAGGAGATATTTATGTGAGCGAGATTCAAACAGCTTCATCCAATGGTCACATACAGGAGATACCTGGCCCATTTATTCGTACCCATCTCCTGTATTCTGACTCATGTTTGTGCTTATACCTATTATCTTTGGTATATATGTATATATATACCAAACAAATCACCCATTGGGATTTCCACAAAAAAACAACTTACCTTAAGAGTGGTCAGAATCTGAAAGTAACATTTGTAGGGGTGACACCAAAATATAATTTTATCATGTTATTTATCTATTCAATTATTTTATTTTACTCCAATTCCAATTTCATTTTAAATTATATTTTATTCCAAGTTCATTTTAAATTGTTTTTATCAGATTTTAGTAATAATTTGTGTCTGGAACTCTGCACTTTGACATCTCCCAAGGTCTAATCAACAAAGTAAACTCAACTCAGCTTAAAACTGCTGAGGATTTGGGTATGCTGCTGCACACACTTGCTATTAGTCTCTTGACATATTATGTAGTGCGTTTTCATTATATCCTACAAAGTATAAATGTATAGCGATTGTGATAACTGCACACACATATTCCTTAAGGCCCTGTCACACTGCCCAACGGATGCAAAACAGACACAACGGACGAGAAAAATGTTCCATCCGTTGTTATCCGCTCTCAGAAGGGGCAAAAATTTGCACAACCAGACCGGATAACACAGACGCAGGGAGGATGCAGGGCGGATGGAGTGGATGCGGAACAGAAGCCCAGTGGATGGAAGCGGATGGGAGCGGATGGCACATCCGCTAGGCTTCCGGGGGACCTCAGCAAAGCGGATGTGGAATGGATACAGCAGATGCAGAGCGGATGCACAGTGGAAGCCTAGCGGATGCCGAGCGTTAATTGCGCATGCGGGGAGGAGTTACTGCGTCAGCCCTGTGGATATAACAGAAGCAGCTCAGAAGCAGGTCGCCATTCAGAGGAAAGACCTGCTTCAGAACACATCGACTGCCTTGCCTGTCCTGCCTGCAATTGTCTGCTGCAAGCCTTCTGCCAGCCTCCCTGCCAGCCTTGCTTTCTGCCTGCCTGCCAGCCTTGCTGTGCTGCTGCTGCCAGCCTTGCCTGGCAGACAGTCTGCCTGCCAGCCTTGGTTCATGCCTGCCTGCCAGCCTTGGTGCTGCCTGCCTGCTAGCTTCCTTCCAGCCTTGGTGCCTGCCTCCCTGCCAGCCTTCCTGCCAGCCTTGGTGCCAGCCTTCCTGCAGCCTTTGTGCCTGCCTGCCTGCAAAGCCTGCCTGCCAGCCTTCTGCCAGCCTTGGTGCCTGCCTCCCTGCGAGCCTTCCTGCAGCCTTGGTGCTGCCTCCCTGCCAGCCTTCCTGCCAGCCTTGGTTTCCTGCCAGCCTCCCTGCCAGCCAGCAACCCCACAACCATGCTGAAGCACAGCAAGCCTCAGCCATCTGCTGCCAGCCCTTGCAAGAGGGACAGGGCTACCATCCCCGCCCCTGGCCCTCACTCTGGTTCTGCTGGGGATTCTGCAGCACGGGCTCGCTCTTCTAGGCTGGGGCTTCTGCTGCTTCTGTTTTTGGAGGAGCAGATGACAAGCACTCCAGCACCAGCCACCTCCACAGCACCTGGACCCTTCACCCCTGAGACTGAGCGACCAAGAGGAGTGCCAGAGACTCATTTTTGTTTTATAGCTTCTTGTTAGTAAACTATTTTTGATTCATACACTTGCTTCGTTTCTTTTTTTTAATAAAGTCTTGGTGGAAACTTTTAGAATGGTTTAAGCCTTTGCATGCTTGTGGATGGGTTAAGATAGCAGTGGGATGGGCAGGGATACCTTTGGGATGGGTAATAGCTGTGGGATAGTAAACCTCCAGTGCAAGCATAGTGGGACTGTATGGTCCACCCTCCCAGGTGCCACACCTTTGGCCCTTTATTATCAATAACAATGTAAGCTTGATCCACACATTTGAACATGAAACACAACTCTTTATTAAATGCCCTATTCATTGTAGGCCCACCAACATACATGGCCAATCTCATCAGTGTGATGAGCAGGCTGAAGGAGAGCATCCATGAAGCATCTATCATCCTGTCTTGCCACTCCACTGCTCCAGCTGGGGAGTTGCACCAGTGTTTCAGGAGGTTGCGTTGCTTTTTCCCTTCCCGTGAGGCTCTGTTGGGACCTTGCACATCCTCAGTGTCTATCAGGTTTCGTCCTTGCTCCATTCCCCAGGCTCCATGTCCCCATTGCCTTGTTGGAGTCACGAGCCTGTTCTGCAACACTGGGTAGCGGGTGCACATGAGATTGTGCAGGATGCAGCAAGCTTCCATGATCTCCTCACGTCTCTGGAATGCTGCATGGTGGTGAGAAGTACCTGGAACCTGTTGGCCAGGATGCCAAAGGCGTTCTCCACACCCGCCTTGCCCTGGACAGCCTGTAGTTGAAGATCCTCTCTTCACGGTGAGGTATTTGGAGGTATAGGGCTTCATGAGGTAGTTGTTGGAGGGAGAAGGCGTCATCTCCCATGATGAAGTAGGGCACATCTTGTGTGTCGTTGGGCAGGGTTCTGGATCTGGGAAGCCCACAATGAGGTTGCGTTCCAGCTCCTCCTTGAGGTGACTGGCATTGTATACCTGGGCATCTGAAGATGAGCCGTTGCCTGAAGCATCGATGTACATGAACTTGTATCAGCATCGACCATGGCGAAGAGGAAGATGCTGAAGAAGCCCTTGTAATTGAAATAAGTGGACCCCGACTTGGCTGGAGCTTTGCAGGCCACGTGCTTGCCATCTATGGCTCCAACGGTGTGGGGGAAGTTCCCACTTCTGATACCACTGCTTTGCAACTTTCTTCCATCCTTCTTCAGTGGAGGGGCACTGGAGGAGCTCCTTCTTGTATTCTTCAATGATGGCCTGCACCACTTCTCTGACACAATGCTGATGGTGTTGGGTGGCACCCTCCAGCCATACTGCATGCTTCTGTAGGTGGTCCCTGAGGCCAGGTGGCGAGAGTCAGTGCCACCTTGAGCCCAGGGTCCAGGCTGGGCGGAAGTTGGTGTTTGCCTTGGTCAACCTGGGTGGTCAGCCGCTGCAACAACTTCGTCAAACATGGCTGGAGGCATCCTCATGAAGTTCTGGAATGCCCGAGTGTCTTCGCTCCTGAGCTGCACCATCAGCTTGTTGTACAGTCGTCCTCTGCTCTTCTGGCGAACCATCTTCGTTACAGACCGCTTCTTGGCCGCTCTTTTTCTTCCGCGTAGTAGAGTTCACAGAGCCTGTAGATGGCTTCGCACTGTTGCAGAAGGATGGTGGCTGCCAAAAGGACTGTGTTACGAATCCACGGTGGACATGCCTGGATGCTGTGGAAGAGGAAGAGTCAGATGAAGGCTTGCAGAGGTCTGCAGCGGGCTGCTGGTCTGAAAGTGAGATCCAGATTGTGTTGCTCCCCCTTTTTAAAGGCAGTATAGGTGTCCTTTGCATCTCTAGGCATCCTCTAGGCATCCTCTTGGCATCCTCTAGACATCCTTAATATCCAAGATAGGTCCCCTCTGTGGACGTTTTTTTCCATTTTACATGCTTTGTTTCCGTGCTGCATCGCTAGGCATCTGTTTCTGCATCCATTCTGCGTCCGTTCTGCTTCCTCCCTGCGTCCGAGCGGATGCGAGTTGCGCGGATGCACAGCGGATGCCTAGCGGATATAGTGGAACTTTCTGTATTGATTCAGAAAATAATTTATCTCTAAGTCCTTTGCTTACATGTAGAGTTCTGTTGGGATGTCCTTTCATTGACTTGGAACCTATCTAGGGTTCCAAAGAGTCCAGGAGAACCTTTCCTAAAACATCATTCTGTTGAAACTACTGAATCTTTCTTACAGAAGCTTTGAGTGATTACTATCCTTTGTAGGTACTAACAAGTGATATTTTTATCCTAGTCTACTGAAAAACAAAAGGAAGTAAATTCATGGTTTTGATTTTTCTTCATTAGAGAATATTGTTGAAGGATTAAAAAAAAAAACAAATCATACTTTGCATCTTCTTGAACAAATATTTTGAATTTCAGGTTTCAAACTGCTACTTCTATGTCAGACTATTGAATAGGTTGCTTAAGAATATACATATGCTATATAATGTAAACACAGTATAATATCCATTGTTATAGAAACATATGAAGTATCTTAATATGTGCTTTTAGGTCCAAAAGAATTTGGCTGGCCACTGCTGGAAACAAAAGACTGGGCTAGGCCAGCCTTGCCTGATTCATGAGCTGACTGTTTCAGTGGCTGTTCATAAAACAAATAGCTTTATATCACCTGTGGAAAATTGGCTTCCCTGCATGCTACTGCCTTGTTAGAGCCTAAATAAAAATAACAACAGTAATAAAAAAGAATGCGGTTATCTTAAAAAAAAAAGAAAAGAAAGGAAGGAAATCAATTATCCACTATGATACACTTACTCCTGTATATAACAAAAATCAGTGGAATAATTACACAGCACAAGTCAGCTGATATTTCTCTGAACTGCAAATAATTCCTGTGAGAATCAGAATACTAAATACCACATGCAAAACATTTATTACACAAGTAAACCCTGCTGCAAAATCTTACAACCAAGACTATTTCTGGAACAAGGCAGGCACATTTCTTTCAAGATACTTCATACTTCATATCCCCAGAAAAAGGCACATATCACATGCAGCATTTTACACTTACTAATGAGTAAGATCAGATGTTTGTTTGTTTTTACCTTTTACCTTTTTATTTTTTTCTGAACCAGTTTATCTAGTGCTAAAAATCTTGGTATTATTTTTTTTAAGCATGCAACTGCCTTTTTTTGTTTCTCAACAGCATCTTATTTTGGCCCCATCTTCCTTATCATAACCATAATTCAAGATTCCTATGTTATTATGAATACATGTAATTTGGTGATGATGAACTCTGTACTACTTTTCAATGGAAAACTCTTAAATATTGTTTCATTTACTTGAATTTTGAATCCAGGACATTGAAAATAGTAAATTCCCTGTTTTCAAATGACTTTGATTTTTTTTCCCTCCCAGACATATTTTGGCTAAATCTGTGCTGAACAAATCTGTAAGTTTTGGTTTCATGTTTGACAAGCCCACTCACTTGTAGTGTACACTTTATTGTGAGTGTCAGGGAGTATCAGACAGTTTAGTTTTTAGTTTTAGTGTTTTTTTAGTTTTAGTTTATTTTATTGTCATTGCACCTTGTACAACGAAATCAAACACCATTTTCAGTGCACATCATGATGACCATGAAAATAAACACAAGCACACATTCTTCACCCTTCACACATTGAACCAGAAACCCCCGACACCACATCAACACTGCACTCTACAGCATAATTCAAAAGAGCTACTGCTCTGGGATAGAAGTTGTTTTTCAGCCTATTTGTCCTTGTTTTTATTATTTTGTACCATTTGCCAGATGATAATAGTTAAAAAAAAAAGGGTTCCCAGGATGAGATGGATCCTTGAGAATGTTTTGAACTTTCTTAAGGCAGCGGGAGCTATAAAGCTNTCATTCAGTTGTTGTTTTCTGAGAAGTCTCAGGTAGTATAATCTCTGCTGGGCCTTTTTGACCAGGGCTGCAATGTGGGCACCCCAGGTTAGGTCCTCTTTTAGGGTAACACCCAGAAACTTAAAACTGGCCACTTGCTCCACTCAGTCTCCATTGATAAGCAAGGGCTGGATATCTGATCTGTTCCTTCTATAGTCCACTATAAGCTCCTTGGTCTTATTGGTGTTGAGGACCGAGTTATTGTCTCCACACCATGAAAGCAACCGGTTCACCTCATCTCGGTAGGCAGACTTATCCCTCCCCGGAGATAAGTCCCACCACTGTTGTATCATCTGCAAATTTAGCAATAGTATTACTAGCATGAGTGGGGATGCAATCATGTACATAAAGAGTATAGAGGTGATATTCAACAGGTTCTGATAAAATTCTGGAGAACTGGTAGTAGAAATATTGAGTAGTTCAGAGAACTGGCAAATTCCACCTCTGACTGGAGATGTTACAGTATACTTTACCTGCCATGCCCACCAAGCCACACCCACAGAACCGGTAGTAAAAAAATTTGAATTCCACTACTGATATCAGATATATGAACTCCTACTATATTGAAGGAAATATGGTTATTAATGGAATGGCACTGTTATAAAGTTAAAATGTTTCTCAATATATGTATGGTTTCTCCAAGTTATATCATAACTCCTTACACTGATTTTACTGGTGTGTGTGTGTGTGTGTGTGTCATTTAAGGAATGCAAATTGCATGCATTCCTTCAGCTTTCCTTAATCCAGAATCATCTAGATATGCTGAACGACAAATTTCATGCTGGTTAGGAACTTTTACGATATAACAAAAAAAAAAAAGGAAATGTTATCTTTAAAATAATGAGTCAATGCTTTTGCCACAGCAAAGGGCTCATATAAGAAAACTAGTCTGAATCTCTTTCATTCTACTTTTGACTTTTCTGAGCAACCAGTGCAAAGACAAAGAATCAACATGGGAAATGAACTCAAACAACAGAGGTAGAATCTATATCTTTTGGTTGCTTTGGAAAAGAGCAGAGTAGATGTAGATCTTTTCCACAGCTACCTTACATATCTGAAATCTTAACAGTCTGGGGGACAATTTCTGATTTATTCTTACTGATTCTAGCAGTGGATCTTAAGCTAAGCAACTTAAAGACTTGTGGACTTCAATTTTCCAGAATTCCCCAGCCATTGTGGATTATAGAATTGCACAGCAATGTCATCTATTATGTCTAAATGGTAAATTTGACAACAATAACATTATACTAATAAATAAAGTATATGGGTATGTAAAACATTCTCTGCCTAGATTGTTCATTTGCAATGTTCTAAGCTCAAAATCATCTGACTTTAATAAACAAAACAGTATTTTGCTTCACAGTGTTTTAATATTTACACATCCTGTAACTAATTTGCATTTTAAAATATCTCTAGAGTGAGCTTAACTAATATAAGAGCTCAAATTCCATCCTTGCTCATATTCTCTAGATCTACCTGGGACAGGCAGAGGGATGAGCATAAGAGACAGTCAACCAAACAAATACCAGTGACTTTACTGCAGTTTTCAAATTATTTATTATTAGAATTCAAGACTTGTAATGTTGTCCTTACACAAAGAATAAGCTTAACCTTTTTTTTCAAACACAAAGCCAGATGAACAGGGTGCAAATAGCAATGCTATGATGTGAAGCTTCCATTGTTGAAGTTCTGAAGTAGGATGTGGTTGTCAATCTTTACAAATGTAAAGGCCCGGTCCCACTGCACTTACGGATGCAAAGAGGATGTAAAATGCTAGAAATGTTAAAAAAAAGCTTTGCCATCCGTTGGAAAATGCTATGCATCCGTTGTGTACTCATTCCATACGTGTTTCATATACTTTATCTGTCGAGCATCTGTCCACTGCGATTTCATCCGCACAAAAAAGTTTTGGCCTTCACAAAACTTTGTGAACAGATAAACTTTCCCCACGTACATGTACATCACAACATATACGGGCAAACAAACGTTCTATGTCCGTATCATCCGTTAAAAATCCTCTGTATCCTCTCTGCATCCTCTGGCCATTCCCCTCAACCTCACATCCGCTGCAGCTGAAAAGAAAAGAGGGAGGAAACAAAAGGTACACGGAACGTCTCCACAGCGTTATAGCATGGAAATATAAAGATGTATGTATGCATCTTGTATAATAAAAGTATTCAAAAGGACAAAACATTTGTAATCTGGGATGTATCTCGTATTATTAGGATGTCTGTGAGTATGTCTAGAGTATGTAGAAGGACACCTAGCGGACAACCGATATTTTCCTTATAAAGAGGGGAGAAAATCATCTGGATCTCAGTATGAGTCCAGCAGCCGTGGTGTACAGACCTTTTTACCCTGGTCTTGGTCTTCAACATCATCAATTGTTCTCCACCATGGATGATGACACAGTCCTTATGATAGCTGCGCTCATTCATCAACAGAACCAAAACTGTTTCAGACTGTTTCAACTTTTATACAGAAGGAGAGAAGCAAACAGCCAAGAGCTGTGTGGGTCCGAGGATGGATCATGAGAAGAATGGATTTGGACTTGTATGACCAATTGGTGGTGGAGCTGAGGAATGAAGATCTCGTGCATTCCCTTCACTTCATGAGGGATGCCACCAGCCAGTGTTTGACAACTTGTAGAGTGTCTGAGACCCAAATTGACCAAGCCTAACACCAACTTTCCAGTCCCAACCTGGACCCTGGGCTGAAGGTGGTATTACTCTGCGGCACACATGGCCTCTTGGAACGAACATACAGAAACATGCAGTATGTGTGCGAGGTGCCACATTAACACCACATCAGCCAAAGTGTCAGAGAGTGGTGCAAGGCCATCATTGAGAATACGTGGAGGATATCCTCAAGGTGCCCCACCACTGAACAAGGCTGGGAGAGAAACTTGTCAGAGAGTGGATCAGAGGTGGCGAACTTTCCCCCACACCGTTGGGAGCCCATAGATGGGAAGCATGTGGCTGCAAGCTTTAGCCAACTCAGGGTCCACTTATACAACTAAAAGGCTTCTTCAGTATCATCCTCTTTGCCATGGTTTGCATGGCTGACTACAAGTCTCATTCTACATCGATGTTCAGGCCAAGGTTCAAGCTTCAGTGCCATATACACAAACGCCAGTGACCTCAAGGATGGCTGGAACGCAACCTCATCATGGGTTTTCCAGTCCAGACCCCCTACCCAATACCACCACAAGTGGTGCCCCTTACTTCATCATTGGTTGATGACGCCTTCTTCCTCAGAAACCTACTTCATTGAATAGCGGACACTTCAAAGATACCCTCACCCGTGAAGAGAAGGATCTACAACTACAGGCTGTCCAGGCAAGACAAGATGGTGGAGAAGCCTTTGCATCCAGACCCAACAGGTTCCAGATACTTCTCACTACCATGACAGCATCGCCCAGAGACTGAGGAGGATGCATGGAAGCTTGCTGCATCCTGCACACAATCTCATGTGCACCCCGCTACCAGGTGTTGCCAGAACAGAACTTGTTCGACCATCAACAAGGGAATGGGACGATGGAAAGCCTGGTGAATGGAGGCAAGACATAAACCTAATAGACACTGTGATGTACAAGGCCCCAAGGAGCTTCACGTGAAGGGAAGAAAAGCAGTCGCAAACTACTGAGACACTGATGAAGCAACTCCCAGCTGGGCAATGGAGTGGCAAGACAGGGATGTTAGATGATTAATGGATGCTTCCTTGAGGCTTCGCATAAGCACTAATAAGATTGTGCCATGTATGTGTGAGTGGTTCCTACCCAATGAATAGGGCATATAATAAAGAGCTTTGTTTATTTTAAATAATTGATCAATGAATAAATTGTTGTATTGATAATAAAGGTCCATATGTTTGGAGCCGGGATTGGGACCAGTAACAGTCCCACTATGTGGTTGCACTGAGCGTTTATCTATTCCCACAACTACCTTACCTATCCCACAAGCATGGCAAAGGCTAACCATTTTTTTACAAATTTCAACAACAAACTTTATTAAGTAAAAAAAATGAACCAAGTGTCTTAAGCCAAAGATAAACCTTTGTTAATTTCTTGAACTTTATACTTTATTAAACAAGCTAATATGGAACCAAGTAAACTGTATTAAGTGTGATTAAGCAAAATAACCTTTATTAACTTTCTTAGGTAAACTTTATGACTGTATTAAAAAAGCAAATATGAACAAGTAAAGTGTCTTAAGCAAAGAAGTTACAAACTCAGTCTCTGAATAAAGTGAACAAGGTAACACTCAGTCCCTCTGGCAACTATTCTCAGTCACTTCTGGTCATGTATCCATGGTCTCACCTATTAAGTGCGGGCAGGGACTGTGAAGTGCTGTGGCTTGAGTCCTGGTTCTGAGGCACCTTGGGTGCTTGAGCCCTGAGGGTACAGACAGGAATGGTGTTTCGAGGAAGCTTCCGAGAGCTGACTCATCCCGTGAGTGAGAGGCCCCTCATCAAGGCTTGAGAGTCAGGCCCAATTACTGATGACAGATTGTCATTGATGGGCTTGGCTGTGGGGGTGGAGGAAGAGGAGTGTAGTGGGGCTGTCTGGCTGCAGCTGGATGGAGCAGTGGCAGCTGTGCGTGTGCGATGAACCTGGGCCTTGGACTGGAAGGGCTGCCTCTCTGTGGGAAGTCCTGTAGTCGTAGCCTTGTAGGTGAGGGGCGTGTTGAAGCATGGAAGGCCTGTGACATTGGCCTTGGGGTGAGGAGCAAGACCTGGACTGAGGAGAGCAGCTTCACCTGGCCTTGAGGGTTGTGCAGAAGTTCTGATTCTGCCTTCATCACCTGTACTGGGGCCTCAGGCAGGTCCCTTAGGGGCTGGCTCACGAGGTTGATGAAGGGGATTCCGGCACCGAGGATGCTCTGTCCAGTGGACCAGCTGAGGAGAAATTCTGTGCTGGGCTTCATGGTGTCCCTGATCTCCAACAGCACACTGTGGATCCTGGCCCTCCAGTCTGGCCTTTCTGTCTGCGTCCTGTTGGAGCTGGGGGTGGGGGTTGGGTTTTGTCTCTGCGTTTTCTTCCTCCATTTGTACATCAGGGTGTCATCCTCCACGGGATCTTCCAAGGTCTGCTGGCATGGAGTGCAGCTAGTCAGGGGGTCTCTGCTGTGGGCCCTTTGAAGACACCTGCCTGGACAGGTGCGTACTGGCTCCTGGCCTGGAGAGACTGGACCTGTCTGTGGCTGCTCTGACAGAGAGGATCTCAGAGGGCTGCTCCTCGGTGGCGGATGGCTCACCCTCCAGAAAACTGCACTTGGCCATGAACGTACGATCTCCTGTCAGTGGCTTGACAGCGGCCTGCCCGGATTCTTGAGCGTGTAGCTTGCCATACCAGGTGTGCATGTGCTTCCACCATCCTTAGGAGACTTCTTGCAGTGCGTACCCCTGCTCTCTCCTTGTCTCTCCAGCTCCTGTTTCTTCTTTGGTGTCGTGTGCAACATCTGTTGGACCCTTTCTCCAGCAGGTACTCGTTCTCCCTCAGCCATTCCAGCACCCGCATCCTCATGCTCTCCTCAGAAATGGGTGTACTGTTTCCTCTCTCCCTCTGCTTCTCTTGCCTCTTCTTCCCTCTGGCAGGCTTCATGCAGGGCCTTCAGGGGCTTGAGCAGCAGGCCTTCAGGGCTTGAACAGCAAGGCCTTCAGGGTGCTTGAGCAGCAGGCCTTCAGGGGGCTTGTTGCAGCAGGGGCTGTCAGCATGCAGGGCTTTGAGGGCCTTGGGGCTGGTCCACCACAGCAGCAGCAGCAGAAGCAGCAGCACCAGCAGCCAGCAGCTTCAGAGTCAATGCCATTGGGTGGGATGTTGGTTGCTGGCCTTCATGCCAGGACTGGAACGAGTAGCATGGCTTCCTCTTTTGCCTGACTGACGAACCATGGTGTTCCTGCTCCATGGAGTTGCAGCACGTCTTTCCCCTTGTATGCTGACTGCATGCGTGTCCTGCATCCTTTTATATATGAGGAGCTGAGCAATTCATTATTCCCACGCAATGCGCCATGTAGAAATAAAACTGCTTTGCATCCGATATTCATCCATGCGGCAGTCCCCTATTGTTGTCCTATGGCGTCCGTGATGCATCCGCTTCATTCCCTGAATGCATCCGACCCTTCCGCTATGGCATCCACTTTGAAATTCCCCCCAGAACCCCTTCGGATGTGTTCATCCGCTTCCATCCGCTGTCATTCTGCTAGGCCTTCTCATGAACATCCCAGTTTAAACATCCCACTACATAACTACCCACTCCATCTTTTCCGTTTTCTGTTTATGCAAATTTTCGCTAATTTTTTGGAGTGGTGACAACGGATGCGAGCGACCCGAAATTTGTGCTCATCTGCTGTATCCTTTATGCATACGTTTTGCGTCCGTCGGCCAGTGGGACCCGGCCTTCTAACTCTGTATGCTTTGATTGTTGAGCATTGCAGGAAAGTTACATAAAAAAAGCCTCAATCCAAGTCAGTCATAAAGTGTGTTTGGTTGTTATACATTATAAATTGGGTAAAACTAAAAACTATTTTGT
>BHFT01042123.1:0-30349 GCA_004320025.1 Laticauda laticaudata
TTCCTTCCTTCCTTCCTTCCTTCCTTCCTTCCTTCCTTCCTTCCTTCCTTCCTTCCTTCCTTCCTTCCTCTTTCATCCACACTTCATCTCATCTATCTCCTTCCTTCCCTCCTTTCTTTTTCTTTCCCAGGCCTTCCCTCCAGGACCCTACGCCACTCCACCTAGTTTTGGGGTCTCCTTCGGTGCCACCCCCGGCGGAGGCCTGCCCACCTTGGGGGCCAACTACAGCCAAATGCCAACTGGCTCCTTCATAACGGGTGAGTTGGGGCTGAAGGGGGGGCAGAAGGCTTGGGAGTCAGGACTGCATGGCTGGGAGCTACACAAAAACCAGACAGTTATGAAAACACCACAATGTCGTGTGCAGGAAAGGAATCCTCAACTTACAACCACAACTGATTCCCATTGCTAAGCAAGGCAGTCCTTAATTTGAGTTTTGCCCCCATTTTACGGCCTTTCTTGCTCTATTTGGCCAGGGAATCCCGGAATCTTGGTTCAATTAATAATGCAGTTGTTAAGTGAATCATTGGCTTCCCCATCGACTTGGCTTGTCTGAAGGTTACAAAAGGGGATCATGGGACTCCAACCGTCATAAATAAGCATCTTGAATTTTGATCATGTGACACCCTCCAGGGATGATACTACGGTCGTAAGTGCGAAACACGGTCCTAAATCCCCTTTTACAGTGCCATTGGGACTTTGGATGAACACTAAATGAATGGTTGTAAGTCAAGGATTACCTGTAATAAAGGCAGGATATAACATTTAGTAAATATATATACTTATAAATATTTTGGGCAAACCAAATTACCAAGAGATTCGGAAGCGATAGAACTTTTTTCTTTCTTTTTCTTGCCTTTTTTCCTGCCTTTTTTCTTTCTTTTTCTTTCTCTCTCTCTCTCTCTCNTTGCCTTTTTTCCTGCCTTTTTTCTTTCTTTTTCTTTCTCTCTCTCTCTCTCTCTCCCCCCCCTCCCTTTTTCTCCGTTTCTTTTTCCTCCCCCTCTATTTCTTTCTCTTCCTCTCTTTCTCCCTCTCTAACCCACCCCCCAACTATCGTTGCAGCCAATGGGCCCCCCGTGATTGTGAAGAAGGAGAAGGAAGGAGAAGGCTTGGAGAAGAAAGAAGCCAAAAGCGGGGAGGTGATTTGCATAGACGACTGAGGGGGGGAGCGGAGCAGATGGGCCACCTGCTCCTACCTGTGCTGGCCCCACTTCTGCCCCAGGGGTCCTCCAGCCTCTCCTTTTTGATTTTCGGATTATGTGATGGCTTTGGGCCTTGCCAGTGATTCCTGCCCCAGCCTTGGGTTCGAATTCCTCCTCCCAAGCCCCTCCCCTTCCTGCTGGGTGGGGAGCAGCCGGCCACATATGGAAATCTATCCCCGATGGACTTATAAGACTGACCAAGAGGTACTCAGGACCGAGCTGGTTTGTATTCCTGGCTTGCGGTTCCGGGTGGGGGGGGAGGGCCAACTTAAAAAGAGCTAGGACCAGGGTCGCATGGAGCTTGGACAGGGGGAAGGGGGCAGCCTGCTGCCCCCTCCCCAGTGTCAAAATTTTTGAGAAGCACTGCAAAGGGACTCTTATAAATATGAATATATATATAATGTATACACACTCATGCTGTATGTTTAATCCCCTTTCCCCTCTTTCGAGCCTGGCTCCCCGCCGGGGGGGGGAGGGGAACGCAGAGACCCTCCTCCCGACTACGGTTTGTGTGGGGATCCCATGTGCCACCCCTCCAGCCAGAACTTTTGGGGGAGCCTGCCCAGATATGCCCCTGCTTTGGGAGGGGAAGGCCCATTACTCCCCTTCGCCCAGCCTCCCCCTGTGAAAGCGAGCCGGTTTTGGGAGGGTGGGGAGAACAGGGTGGGGTGGGGTGGGATGATGGGATGGGAAGAGGCCAAGCTGCACTCCTGGATGGGTTGCCGAATTTTGAGTCACTTCTTGTTTAAATCTTGCAGAATAAAGGCACTGTTTCCTTGGCTACATAAGCCCTGTTGCACCTGCCTCTTCTGTTTAGGGCAAATATATACATATAGATATATGCTTTTTTTTATATACATATATACAAACTCCATACAGAAGCCTGATGATGGCAGATGAGATTCTGCTGAAACGTTGCTACAACTTTAAAAGCACAACNATGGCAGATGAGATTCTGCTGAAACGTTGCTACAACTTTAAAAGCACAACTACAATGACGTGGGACAATACCCGAAGTTGGGGGGGATAGTTGGTGTGTGTGTGAAGGAATAAGCTTGTTCAGGTCTAGCCGTTGCTGCCTGGCACCATTTCTCAAATATCAGCAACTTTTTAAAATGGTCTTCAGAGTTCCCAGTTTAAAAAAAAAAGGGGGGGGGGAATCAGGGTCATGTGACCATGGGATACTGCAAATGTACTTATTTGAAGGACCCCCTTTCCCCAGTTTCATCTATGTGACCCAACAGAGCAGGGAGGCAGGAGAAGTTAGGGGTCCCCTCTCTTGAGGTCCCATCTGGTGGGACCCAGAAGGCCTTCCCCATGGTGGCTCCCTCCCTGTTATTTGAAGGACTGTCATGAATCTGTGGGGGGAGATGAGCTTGAACCTGAGCGGACAGATTGAGGGGGGTGAACTTTGTTGGAAATTGGGGAAGGGCAGGGCCAGTCAGGCCAAGGCATTTCAGGTGACCGGAACAGGATGAACATGAGAGATGGAGCTCAGGTGAGGAGCAAGGACCGACTTCTCCTGGATCAGAGAGCACAGCAGGCAGACCCAACGACTCAGGAGTAGAGCATCCCACCCCTCTTCACAAGGCACACTTGGGAAAACGAGGCTTAAGGAGAGGCTGTGGGGAGGGGCATTGGTTGGGAACAAACGCAGAGTCCCCTTTGACTCTTGCCGAAGAGTCCTGGCATTGTTTCTGGACCTAATTACCTGGATCCTTTGCTTCCTGAACTCTGCTGGATTTATTGCTGTGCAGCCTTGGTGTCTGCGGGGCTCAGCTGGACTATTTGCAGCTAGAGGGGGGGGTGGGGAGGGGCANGTTTGAACCCTGCCAGCTGCCTGTGTTGCCTCTGTTCTGTGCTCCCCCCCCCATCACAAGGACCATCTTTTCCCAGTTTCATCTACCAGGCCTTGCAGAGTAGGAAGGAAGGAAGATGTTCGGGGTTGCCTCGCTTGAGATCCATTTGGTGGGACCGAGAAGGACCTTCTCCATGGTGGCTCTCCCTCCCTATGGAAGATCCTCCCCACTAGCCTGGAGACTCTCCAGTGGGATGGAGCCATCATGGCTTTTTAAAGGCTTTTATATTGGGTTTCTATTCTTGTAAGCCACTGAGAGGAAATTAGGTGGTGATACAAATGCCCTTAAACAAATGGCTACCATCACATGACTGGGGCAAACATTGGAACTTTAAAACCTGGGTCATAAGTACTTTTTTTGCCTTTGTAACTTGGAACAATAAGCAAGCAACCAGTCATAAGGCAAGGACCACCTGTGGTAGCACATGAGCCAGCCTATTGTGAAAACTTAAAAAAAAAAAAAAACCANAGCCAGCCTATTGTGAAAACTTAAAAAAAAAAAAAAACCAGCAGGGAAAACTGGTTGAACATGGTGAAATGTCCCACAGCCACAGTCCTACTTTACTCACTGTAAAAGTTTCCATCTTAATATGCAAAACTAATTGCCAGTCCAGGAAGATTCAAACGACTTGACACAGCACCATTTTTACCCTCTGAAATAGGAATCGCTTCACATGTTCAACTAAAATTGTCACTTTTGATGACTATTCAGAAATCTGGAGGCTTCCCCACCCCGCACCAAAACCCTCCAAATTTGGGGGCTAACTGTGCAATTAGTCCCCCGCCAAAGGTGTTTTCCCAATTTGCTGTTTGGAAAACGAGAGGCTCTTTTTGGCCTCCAGAAGCTTGAGTCACGCATCCCGCCATGCAGTTGGGGTTTGCACAAGTTGCCTGTCACAACGGCCCAGGGCCAGGGCAGCATCTCGCGTAGAGTGACTCAGTGGCTTCCCATGTAATCCAGACCCAAAGCGGCAAGGTCACGCGAGTTTGGGGAAGATTATAGGCTGGGAGCTGTTTGCAAAACAGGATATGGTCGGAGGAAGCTTACAGCACATCTTTTCCTTATGGAGAAAATCTGTATTGAATGCCTGCCAGGCTTCTCCACCTGGATCAAACTGGAAGCTGCAGGAAGATGGTGGCATTCCAAAATTCTTTCGGAGAGTTTCCTTTCTTCCCCCATTGTTACAAGGTAGGAGAGACCCATCGTGGCACACGGCCTGGGGAATTTGTTATAGAAACCACAATGTTGGCTGGTGTGTTTCTGCCTTAGCCGCAGAGGCATCCCTTTCAATCACGCCAGGCAAAAATCTTTCAAAACCTTATGTTTTATTAACATTAAATCACTTCAGCTGCCAAATGATGAAAGCAGAATATAAATATTAAATTAGGAAGAGTTTCAAACACATTTCACAGAAATGGATTCTTTTTTAAAAAAACAACATATACAGCATTTGAAACTAAGTTGCAAGATCTCACAAGAGCTCAGTCTCCAGAGGCAAACTGTTTACATACAGGAGCAGAAAAAGGACCCTTTCCCAGTTCATAATCCATACAATCATAGAAAAAGATATCCTGAAAAAAGACACAATTCACAGTGACCTTATTGAAAACAATCACAAGGATACATTTATCTGGGGGGGGGGAGGAGTTATTTTCTTGGGAGCTGTTGAAACTTTGGACCTATTTTATTTCAGTTCCACATCTAAGAAACCAAACAAGATCAAGAGGTCAAGTTTCCTCCTACAGAACAGAGATACTCATAAAAGTCAGATTTGATGGGTTTTTTTTCATTTCAGGTCTATGATGCAAAGAAAGTTCCAATTCAACCAGAAAAATAAGATTCCTAGAAAAAAACATCCATTCTACTTCCAGAGGCAACTATTAATAAATTAGTCCAGGGGTCCCCAACCACCAGGCCCCGGACCGGTACCAGTTCGTGGATCATTTGGTACCGGGCCGCAAGGAATGAATAATCATGATTAAAATATATATTAAAATGTTTATAGTAAAGAAATAGTAAAGAAGCCCTTTACTATTGGGGAAGAATTGATTTTGCCGGTCCTTGAAAGTGTTTCTGTGAGAAACTGGTCCCTGGTACAAAAAAGGTTGGGGACCACCGAATTAGTCTTCACAATGTTTTAAATGTTCTTTGTGTTCTCTGCTGTGCAAAATATTTCAGCCTCTCAGATTGGAAGAAAAAAACACTGTAAACAAGCATAGTATTCCTTTGTCCTACCTCTCCAAGGAATGTGGGTTTTGTTATCATTTTGCCAGGGTATTGGACAGGAATATCTTGAGTTTTTGGAAGACAAGAGATTATGGACACACTTAGGGGGAAGCTAATTAACACCTTTGAAGATGCTCTTTTAACCCTGAAGGAAATATCTTCTATGCAAACGGGGCTGGTTATAGAATAATTTCCTCTGCCGGAATTCCTGTCACCATCTGTATTTCACAGTGAGAAGTGAAATAATTTCTGTCCATTCTTCTTGGGCCACTGTCAACACTGCCCCCATAGTAACCCAAAGACAACATCCTGGGAGGACGCAGCTACCTTCTCCAGGTAGCCAATCCCCTTGACATAACTGACCACAAAATAGTTCATCCGTGCACAGTGACCATGGCTTTTCAGATGACATAGCAAGTCACAAGGGCCAAGTCCTTCATTTCAGAACTTACGGCTGTGGGAGAGAAGAGAATGACTGACATTAACAGAGAAGAAAGCCTGCAATTCCTTCAGCAAAGTGAAAAAAAAGTAAAAAAAAAGAGCTTGGACCTTGGCTTCAGCAAAAGGGGGGAAAGAGCTGACTGGGGAATTCTGGGAGTTGAAGTCTAGTTGTCAAAGGAATCTTGGGTGCTGCACACAAAAGCTCCAACAGGCTAACATCGAGCCAAGCCAGGTTCGAGGGCTTTAACCCAAGTGCTGCAAACTGCTCCCTTCCCAAAACGCGTCCTCCCCACAGCCTGTCAATCTCATGCAAGCCAGTGTTAAGTTTCCCCTCCCAATAAATAAAGGAGAGAGGCTGGAGTCTCTCTCTCTCTCTCGGACTTCAACTCCAGTCATCCTTCGCGGAAAGGACACTCACAGTTGATTGGTTGCTGTCTCCGCCACGTGGAGCGGGAAACACCACGTACCCGCCCCGTCGCATCGCGCGCATGCGCTTGGCCTCCTCCCTTTAGGAGTTTCTTTAGCGTCCGCCAGGGGCGCCAGTGTTCGACCTCGCCATTCTCTTGCTCCTTCTCCTCCTCGAGGTCTTCGTCCCCGGCTAAGTGCTCCACACGGCCGGCCTGGTCCTGTTCTCGCTTCTGGAGCACGAGCCGCTGCCAGAGTTCGGTGTCGATGGGCGGCAGGACCAGGCGGCGCCTCCAGCCGCCGCTGCTGCGCCTCACGCCGGCCGCCAGCAGGTTGCCGCGCTCGCGGAGGGAGGTGACAGTCCGACAGTAGGGGCACGTGACCTCCTCCCACCAGCCCTCGCGCGCCAGCTGGCAGACGCAGGCAGTGCAGATCACGTGCCGGCAGTGCGAGGGCTTCCAGGAGCCCCGCGCGCTCCCCAGCCGACGGGGCGCGCGCTCGCAGCAGTCGTAGGGCATGCAGCAGATGCCGCACTCCAGCTCGGACCTCGCTTCGCTTGCAGCCTCACCTTCCGCCATGCCTCCTCCGACGCACCGCATCCACTAATCGAACGCGTTCGCTCGCTTGCCTCTCATATAGTCGCGTGGAGCCCTCCCGAGCACGCCTCTGAACGTTCTATCCAATGAGGAACGGGCCGCACGGAGACAGCTGCACCCCCATTTCTTGTCCAATCAGAAAGGGGGCGGGCGGGACGAGGGCACGCCCCCCTGACTCGCGCGCTTTTCTTTCGGCGGGAAAAGCGGTTGCATGCCGCTAATGGGCGGTGAAAGCAAAAGGGGGCGGAGTTTGAGCTGAGGCGAATGGAATGGCTTGAGGTTTGGTCAGGCAGAAGTCGGTCTGGTGAAGCTCCCTGTTTCCTGATGGGGAGAAAAGCTAGATGGGCCTCTAATTTAGCCTTGGACGAATAGATAAATAATACAGATAGTCCATGATGTATAACCATTCATTAAAGTTACAAAGGCCCTGAAAGAAATTACTTTTATGACCGGTCCTCACACTTATGACTACCAGAGCTCATGTGATCAAAATTCAAGCAACTGACATGTATTTAGGACAGTTTCAGCATCTTGATCACCATTCGCGTCCTTACCAGCCTGTGTCCGACAAGGAAAGTCAATGAGGGGGAAGCTGGATTCACTTAACGACCATGGGATTCACTTATCAACCGCAGTGATCTATTTAACAAGTGTGGCCAAACAAAAAAAAAGTTATAAAATTGGGCAGGACTCACTTAAGAGCTGCCTTGAATTTAGCTTTCCTGGCACACCAGCAAAGTCAGTGGAGGATTAGCTGAATGATTCTGTGATTCACTTAATGACTCGAGTGATTTGCTTAATAAAATGGGAATTAAAAGGTTGTAAACTTGGTTGCAGCTCAGTTTAACAACTACCTTATTTAGCAATGCAGGTTCTGATCCCAACTGTTTCATAGAACAACAGAGTTAGAAGGGACCTGGAGGTCATCTAGTCCAAACCCCTGCTTGAGCAGGGGAGTTGTTCCAAATATTAGCCTCTACCTGGGATTGAACTCACAGTCTCCTCATTGTGATACGAGAGCTCCATTCATAAGTCAAGGACTCCCTGTCTACAACATAACCAGTATCTGCAGTCAAGCAACCTAATGCAAAAACCCAAACAGCATTTCTTAGTGAATACGCTGTACCAGGTTCCCTCCTGACTGAGAATTAATAATAATAATAGCAATAATACATTTATTTATCTCCTTTATTCATTAAACATGAAACTCAGTCAACTGAACATTTAAAATTATCACAAATATAATTGACTGGCGCTGATGGTTGATATGGGTTTTTATAACAATACATTTTATTAGTATTCTTGGTATTATTAATATTAATGTTTTTGTTATTGTTTCATGTTTCATGCTTAATGAATAAAGGATAACATAATAATATATTTATTGTCACTTTGAATGTACACTAAGCGGGGTACATTAAAATGAAATTTTGTTGCAAAGAGCTCTCAAAGGGTCACCACCTCCAATATACACTACATAAAACATGACAAATTACATAAATTCAGAATTATGCATATACCCACATACTTATTCCCCATGACAATACCCCCCAGTATTCCCAGTCAACCCAGGCTGGGGATAATGGGAGATGGTGTTCCCCAGCTGCATGTTGCTGCTGGCCCCCCACATTGATATGTGGCTCTACTTCTATTTTTTATTTAAAATTAGCTTAGACTGGGTTTTTCTCCACTAGTACTGGTTAAATTAGTGCAGCCAAGATAGGAATTTTAAATAGTTTTCAATTATTGCAGTTGGTCAAATATCCTTTAACACACACACACACACACACACAGAGTGTCTTCCTATCATCTTCTTTTAATGACCCCCAAATCCCTTGCAACTGAATGGAGCTAGCAGAGTGTTCTAATTGTCAGATGCCCTTCCAAGATGTTAAGTGAGTTTTGTCCCATTTTATGATTTTTCTTGCCAGGTTTGTAAAGTGAATCACTGCGGTTGTTAAATTAGTAACATGGTTGTTAAGTGAATCTGGCTTCCCCATTGACTTTGCTTGTCAGAAGGCCCCAGAAGGACATCATGTGACCCGGGACTCTGCAACCGTCATAAATATGAGTGAATGGCCACCAAAATCTGTTCAATTTTTAAAAATTTCTTGAATTCAGTTCTGAACGTAATTTGCAATTTTGGCTAATTTTATAGCCCAGAAGCCCTTAAGTCATTTCAGAAAGTTACTGCTGCAGACTATATTTTTTAACATGGCAGAAAAGTAGAAGGATCCCATAGGTAGGAAATAAAAATATTTAATGCACTGTTTCTCAATGTTGGCCACCTAAAGTTGCATGGACTTCAACTCCCAGAATTAACAATGCTGGCTGGGGCATTCTGGGAGTTGAAGAATAGAATAGAATATAAGTAATATAGAAGAGAAGAGTAAATAGAAGAAAAGAGAGCAGAATTGAGAAGATGATAGAATAAAATAGAATTCAGAATTAGAATAGAATAGAGAAGAGAAGAGAAAATAGAAGAGAAGCGAACAGAATTGAGAACAGAATAGAATAAAATATAATTCAGAATTATAGAATAAAATTCAGAATTAGAATAGAATTCAGAATTAGAATAGAATTCAGAATTAAAATTAGAATAGAATTCAGAAATAAAATAGAATTCAGAATTAGAATACGGTAGAATAGAATTCAGAATTAGAATAGAACAGAATTCAGAATTAAAATTAGAATAGAATTCAGAATTAAAATAGAATAGAAGGGACCTTGTAGGTCATCTAGTCCAACCCCCTATTCAAGCAGGAGATCTTATCCCAGATTTGCCAAATTAAAGCAAATTCATTTTGTGCTGGCTCTGTCCAGGATGAAATTGTGACTCTGGCAAACTGAGGAAACTTGATTTTTCTGCCTTGCTCCTTGAGTTCTGCTTTTGAAGGGCAGGACCAGAGTGCCTGGAACAAGGCAGCAGCAACCCCATCAGTCAGGTAAACAGGAAGCCATCAAACTGGTTCAGCGCAGAAGCTCCTGCCAATTTCATTCCTGGAAGCTGAAATGATCTCTGACAAAGGAGTTAAACACCCAGCATATCCTGAGGGCTTTTGAAATAGCGGGGAATGGCTGCAAGGTGAGGTCTCACTTTTCTGGGTCAGACGTTGGTGTGTGCATGTGTGATGTACAATTGCTCTGGGGGGGTTGTGGTTGTGAAATCTGCAAACATACCTACTAATAACCCATCTTGTGATGTAAAACAGTGTTTCTGAACCTTGGACATTTTAAGATGGGTGACTCCGACTCCCAGAATTCTCCAGCCAGAATACTTTATGGTTGAACAGATTCCCAGACTTCCCCAGTCAGGATGCTTTAAGATGGGTCCCCAGCTAGGCTGGCTGGGAAATTCTGGGAATTGAAACCCACCCAGTTTAAAGTAGCCAGGGATGAAAAATTCTTGTGTTAAATCTCCAGTTGAGTCATTGCTTTATGCAGAATATACAGTTCCAGAGTTGGAAGGGACTTATTCCAACTCCCTGCTCAAGCAAGAGACCTTATATCATTTCAGACAAATAGATGTCCAATCTCTTCTTAAAAATCTCCAGTGATGAAGATCCACAACTTCTGGAGGCAAGCCATCCCGCTGATTAATTGTTCTTACTGTCAGGAAATTCCTCCTTAATTCTAGGTTGGATCTCCCTTTGTTAAGCTTCCATCCGTTACTTTTTATCCTGCCCTCAGGTGCTTTGGAGAATAGCTTGACCCCTTCCTCTCTGTGGCAGCCCCTCAAATATTGGAAGACTGCTATCATGTCACCCCTGGTCCTTTTTTTGTATTAAACTACTAGACATACCCAGTTCTCATAACTGTTCTTCATAGGTTAGCCTCCAGTCCTCCAATCATCTTTGTTGCTCTTCTCTGTACTCTTTCCAGAATCTCAACATATTTTTTTATATTGTGCTGACCAAAACTGGATGCAGGGTTCCAAGTGTGGCCTTACCAAGGCATTATAACGTGGTCTTCAACAAAAGTGGTACTTTGCGTGATCTTGATCCCTCTGTTGATTCAGGCTAGGATTGCACTGGCTTTTTTGACACTGCTGTCTCATATTTAAAGTGATTGTCCATTCGTTCTCCCAATTACTTTCACAGTTACTGCTTTTGAGCCTAGTACCACCTATTCTATACCTGTGCATTTGTGTCTTTTTAATTTCCTTGCCATCCTCCTCTTTCTCAGTGGTGGGCCGCAAATTTTTTAACAACCGGTTCTCTGGCTGGATAAGTGTGGCTGGTTAGTCATGTGACTGGGTAGGTGATGTCACTCATCACACCATTTTCGGGCTGTTTTTCAGGCCTTTTGGCCCAAAAAACAGTCTGAAAAACAGGCCAAAAAATACCAAGCAGGGGTAGGGCCAGCCAGTGGTGTGATTTGCCAGTTTGCCAAATCTTAACTATCGGTTCTCCCAAACCAGTGCAAACCGGAGGCAGCCCACCTCTGCTCATTCTGTTCCCCTCTCATTTGTAGGATCAGCTGCTTTAATGGAAAAGATATCACATAGGAAGGAAGAAATTGAGAAAAGGAATGAAAGAAAGGCCAATTTTGCAAGGCAGTTAAACAGGACCTGGTGTTGCTACCAGCAAGACAAGGTTGGGTGAGTCAACATCTTTCTAAAGAAGACAAATTTTATGAAACCTAGATTTGCCAATCAGCAGATGCCAGTCTCATGATTATTTATTTATTAAATTTGTACGCTTATAATTGATATGTCAAATTACTAACATTGCATTTTAAAGTTTGCCTCGCTTCTTATTCCTTGCAGTACTAAACTTTAAACATCAGATAACGTGAATGTCATGAATTCCACACTGCAAATTTTGCCACCACAATCTCAGTTGTTATTCTTCATGGGGGGGGGGGAGAACAGAAAGTGATTTGGGGGTGAATTCCGGGCTAAATAACCCACATTAAAATGATCTTGTTCCCCTGCTGTAGAAGGAGAGCTATGCTAGTCTAGTTTGCCAAAAATCAAATATAGGTAATACTTGACTTATGACCACGATTGAGCCCAGAATTGAAGTTGCTAAGTGAGAAATTTGCTAAGTGAGTTTTGTCCCATTTTATGACTTTGCTTGCCATAGTTGTTAAGTGAATCACTGTAGTTTTTAAATTAGTAACACAATTGTTAAGTGAATCTGGCTTCCCCATTGCCTTTGCTGGTCAGAAGGTTGCAAAAGGGGATCATGTGACACTGCAGCCATTGTAAATAGGAACCAGCTTTCAAGCATCCAAATGTAAGTCCTTTCTGACAACTACTTTTATGAACATATGTAAGCAGCAGCTGCTTAAAAACTGAGGCTTTAAATAAAATTGGGAAAAGATGCTCACTCATTCATGATGTGTTATTTCTCTGTAAATTTAAGAACATCAAAGTTTCTTTGATGGGCATCAACACTGTGTTTGAGTTGGATGGATATATGTATGTATGTGTGTATGTCTATATGTATATGTACATGTGTATATCTATATATATATATCTATATCTGTATTTATATATTTATATTTATATTTCTATATCTCTGTCTTTGTCTCTCTCGTCTCTATATCTATCTATCTATCTATCTATCTATCTATCTATCTATCTATCTATCTATCTATCTATCTATCTATCTATCAGCTTCCCTGTGGCCATGAGATAAAAAATGGGACACTTGGCAATTGCCATGTATAACAAAATTTGGAAGGGACCTGGGAGGTTTTCTAGTCCTACTCCATGCTCAGAATGCCTATATCCTATGCCCTTTCAGGAAAAATCAAGTGGGGAAACTACATTCGCTTAATGACTGTGTTGATTCACTTAATAATGGCAGTGATTTGCTTAACAGCTATGATAAAAGTTGTACAACTGGGCCAAACTCGCTTGGCTACAACTGCCTGGCTTAGCAATGGAAATCGTGGGTTCTATAGGCGTCATAAGTCAAGGACTAATCGTATTATCATGAACTAATAATGAAAACATTCAACGTATTTCAGACCAAGTACAGAAATGAAGTTAGTTTTATGCCTCTCAATAAGAAGTTGGTACTGCGAAGTTTCAAAGTGTTGGAAAAAAATGTCCTCCACTGATTCAGTTCCAAGATGGGAGAAAGACTAGAAACAACACAGAGGCTGATTGGAAAGAAAGGTTTATTGATGAAGCAGAACCCACATGTGACTCTGGTGCAGCTGACAAAATGAAGTTGAGAGTGGGTGGGTTTTTATACCTTCTTCGGTGCTTTGTGCTTGAGCTTCCTGTTCCTGTGCAAGAACATGTATTCTGTCTATTGGCTGTTGTCAGATTCCTATGGGGTCATGTAGGGGTCATAGCTGGCTCTCTAGGCAAAAGAGGAAATGCAGATCCTAGGTGTTTGAGCTAATCTGATCAACCTCTGGCTTATTGTTTACCTGTTCCAACATTTCTGTGACTTTGAAGTTTGGACTGCTCTGGGATGGTGCAACGAAAGGGCTGGTGTTCTGAAAGGGTGCTGGACAATTCCTATTGTGCCTAATGGCTATTGTCCTGTGTTGGATCTTGGATGAGGAACTGCTTCTAATCCTACCCTTCTGCCTTTGTTTCAAAATATCCTGTCTTGAACGGCTTGCCAAATCTGCATTTCTAAAAGCTGGCCTGCTCAGTTTCTGCTTTGAAGATATTTAAAAAAAGATTGGGGCATGCTTTCTGCCTTTAAAAACATGTTTCTCCATTTCTCCTTTAGGGAAATATAATATTCTGCCTTTTTAATATCTCAAATTTTTTCATTCTTCTGGGGGGTGGAGAGTATGTGCTGTTTTCTACCCAAGTTTTCGAACGAATACATGAAGAGTCAGGATATGCTAGCCAGATTAAAACTTTAAAATCAGGCCTTGGTGAGCGCAAGGAAATTGAAGTGGTTTTATTGTCCAGAAGTGGTTTAACCAGTTAAAGAAAGACCATTCAGCTGAATTAGTCATTATTATTCAGACTAGCACACTCAAGTGAAAACAAACTTACAATGCGCTCTGGCTTTGTTTATTTTGTAACAACAGCTTATGGTTTTGAGGGTTGTTTGGCACGCTTGTGGCTCGCATTCATTTTCCTTCTAATGGTCTGACTGTTTTGAGACACGTCCTCTGGTTTCTTCCAATAAACTAAGCAACTCAGTGTCTATCCGTGACTTTCTCTGCTTGGATTGAACCAACCGTTTTTGGATTGCCAGTCTGGACTAGTGATGAAAGCAGCAGGCTAGAAACTGGGAGACAGTGAATTCTAGTCCTGCCTTAGGCATGAAAGCTGCCTGGGTGACTTTGGATCAACCATCAGGAGATAGTGAGTTCTAGTCTTTCCTTAACATGAAAGCTGGCTGGATGACTTGGGGCCAATCACCAGGAGACAGTAAATTCTAGTCCCGCCTTCAGCATGAAAGTCAGCTGGGTGCCTTTGAGCCAGTGAATTCTAGTTCTGCACCTTAGCCATGAAAGCTAACTGGGTGACTTTGAGCCAATCTCTCTCTCTCTTAGACTAATCTACCTCACAGGGTGGTTGTGTGGAAAATAGGAGGAGGAAGAAATACAAGTGGGATAAAGATAAAGTTAAAGATTTTTCAGTCATGTCTGACTCTAGGGCTGGTGCTTACCTCCATTTCTTAGCCAAGGAAGCCAGTGTTGTCCATAAGATTTCTGTGCTCATGTGGCCATCATGACTATATGCCAAGGCACACAAGAATGCTGTTAGTTCCCACCAAAGTGGTACTTATTTATCTAGTCACATTTGCATGCTTTTGAACTACTAGATGGGCAGGAATTGGGGCAAGACCGGAGCTCAGCCCATCGTGCAGCCCTCGGGTCTCGAACCCAGGTTTCCATCTGACAAGCTTAGTGTTTTTAACTACCAAGTCATCACACCCCCCTATAAAGGTGGAATAAAAGGAAGGAAGGAAGGACAGAGGGAAGGAGGGAAGGAGGGAATAGACAAGAGGAAGGACAGGACAGAAAGACAAGATAAAGGAAAGAGCAATAGGAAGGAAGGAGGGAAGGAAGGAAGGAAACAACATTCCTTCCTTCCTCCCCCCCCCTTCCTATTTCCTATTTCAAGTTCTTCTATCCTCACTGGCAACCTAGTTCCCATCATCCCCAGCCTATAGATTGCTGAGCATCCCCACCCTTCCAACTTTGCAATTTCTTCTTCCAACCACTTTCCCCTCCCCTTCTCTACTTTCCAGGATTAACAAGAGTCCCTGCAAAGACTTTTCCCAGGATCTGTCAATCTAAAAGGGGCCAGTTCCTTCTCTCGCAGCCCAACCCACTCACAAGGTTGTTGTGGGGAAAATAAAAGGAGTCCAGAGCCTGTGCTTGCCATCTTGAGTTATTGATACACATATTTTTAAAAAATGGCTGAAGCAAACAAGGAAGTTGGAATAGAGTTCACTAGGCTTTAGTCAGCGGAAAAAGACTTGACTTTTTCTACCAGGTTGTGGTGGAAGCTGTGTAGCTACTCCAAATGCCCAGTTTCCTTTCCACTGGCCACCAAGGCCAGCCACCTTGTCTCTACCATCAGCAGAACTGGAGTGTGGCCATGTCTGGCTCCCGCTTGCAGAACCATCCCTCTGTAGCAGCCTCCTCCTCGTCCTCCTCCTCTTCCTCCTCCTCAAGCTCCAGGTGAGATAGACACCTGCTTCCACCCTACCTTGCAGAAATGGCCCAAACGAGCCAATAGCAACGCCTCTTCTGCTGAAGGCATCCAATTTGTGCCTGAGATGCTTGAGGTTGCTTCCTTTTGAATAATGTTAATTGCAGGGTGGAAAAGGAAGTGCCAGTGGCCCTTAGAGGATACTTGGCACGTGCGCTGACTGTGCTTCTCCAGCCTGCAGAGGAAGTCGAGCATCACATGAAGATGCTTGTTAGGACACGATCCAGAAACACATCCAGGAATCTGAACGCCAGAGCTGCCTTAGGGCAGCGTAACTGAACATGTTGGTCCCCCTGAAGCAGGTAGCCAAAAATTCAGTTTCACACACATTTTTTTTAAAAATTCACTTGCTAAACCAGGGTAAGGGTTAGTTTCATGCCAGCTTAGAGATTACAGGCAGTTCTCGTCTTAATGATCACAATCGAGCCCAATGTTTCTGCGGCTTAATGCGAGACATTTGTCAAGCGAGTTATGATGTCCCATTTTTATGACCTTCCTTGCCACATTTGTTAAGGGGATCGCTGCAGTTCTTAAGTTAGGAATGCAGTTGTGAAGTGAAGCCGGCTTCCCCGTTGACTTTGCTTGTCAGAACGTTGCAAAAGGGGATTGCATGACCCCCAGGACACTGTGGCCATCACAAATATGAGTCCACTGCCAAACGTCTGAATTTTGATGATGTGACCATGGGGAATGCTGCAACAGTCGTTCAGTGGGAATAATGACCATTTTTCACACTGAACAACCATTGCAGCATCCCCGTGGTCACGTGATCAAAGCCTGGCCACTAAATGAATGGTTGTAAGACAAGGACCACCTGTATTCAGGGGTGGGCTGCTAGCGGTTTGCACCAGTTCAACTGGTGCAAGGTATGAATGGCGATCAGGTATGAACAGCGATCGGTTGGCCCCGCCCCCCTGCCATTGCCCTATATTTCTTCAGTTTTGCAGCCCAGCTGAGCTGAGGCACAGCAGATTCCCGTCTCTCAGCTATTTTACTTAGCAGCGCTGCAATAGAAGGTAGGTCTTAGGGTGGTCTTTGAATGTTGTGCGAAGCGTGCGCTCACCAAACTGGTTGTTAAACTGGTAGAATCCCACCACTGCCTGGTTATTGAGGGTAAACGCAGGCACATGGAGGTTTAAAAATGTGCCCCCCGCCCCGCCCTATGAAAAAGGCAGCAATATAAGCTGGTATGGTCAGTGTCACCTTGAGAGGCTAAATTTGTCATGATGTTCCTAATCGCTTCGGCTTCGCTCATTTTTTTCAGGGTGGACTTGGAGGGCTTCCAAGGAATTGGCCAGCCTGCAGTAACCCATCATTTTTATTTTCATTTTTTTGCATCACTTTGGAGGATTTTTGGAGGCCGGTAATTTGCATCTTGTCCGGTTTATACTTCAAGAAAAGAGAAAATGCAGCGCACTCAGAAATTTGTGGAGGGACACTGCAGTGTCCTAGTATAAATCTCAGGAGAAAATGGGAGGTCAGTTTTTCTTTGCTCAAGTAACTTCACATCTTTCTTTTCCTCCCTCCCTTCCTCTTTCCTTTCCTCCCGTCCTTTCCTCCCTCTTCCCTTTCCTCCCTCTTTCCTTTTAGCCTTCGTTCCTTCCCTTCCCTCCCTTTTATCCCTTTCCCTCCCTCCCTCTTTCCTTCCCTTTCCACCCTCTATCCTAAAATTTCCTTCCTTTCCTTTTATCCCTCTTTCCTTTACTCCCTCCCTCTTTCCTTTCCTGGTTGATGGTCACCCAGCTGTCTTTCATGCCCAAGGCAGAACTATAACTCACAGCCTCCCAGTGTTCTAGCCTGACACCTTCCCCACTACACCAAACTAGCTCTCTATAATTGTATTTATTCCAAGAATTTGAGAACAGGCCCAGGCTAAATCGACTTCCCTGTCTCTTCCGAAGGGATGCCAGAATGAGGAATAAGACCCAGGGCAGTTTCATTATCTGCTGTTTATTTCAACAGTTCAGATATTCCCCCCTACCCTCCCACCTACCCTCCCTGACAATCCAGAAGAAGAAAAATAAAAGAACCTAGAAGTAGCTAGCTGGGCCCATTCTATTAATAACAAGCATGTCTTCCCCCCGAGTGGTCTCTACGGATGGAGGAGCAGCACCACACCATCCCTAACTCTGGGCTTTGGACTACGGTGCTCATCACCCCAAGGTACAGCCAGGCAGGTAGAGCTGGCCAGGTTGCAGAAGCAGCTGGGGCGGGGTGGGGGAATAGAACTGGAATGAGAAGGCTGTTTGGCTTGAGGGAGGAAGAGGAAGAAGAGGAAGGATAACTTCTTCTCTTTTATCCAGCTCCCCCCCCCCAGGCTTTCCACTTCCCACAAACTTGGTTACTTCAAGGCTAACTTTTAACTGGCAGTGGTCCCAAAAGTGCTTTTTCAAGAGGCAACTGGACTTCTTTTGTTTTTCTTTGAAGACCTTTCACTTCTCACCCAAGAAACTTCTTCAGTTCTGACTGAATGGTGCAGGATGGAAAGATCTATATTCCTCGCAGTCATCTGGTCATTAGCACTCTGAGAATCATTGAGGCCACTTGGAGGTTTATCTGTGTCCTTAGGGTCATCTGAGTAGTGCAAATGGATGTGGAATGGCTACAGGATTTGGGTTTGGATAGTTTAAAGAAAAGATGGACTGGGAGGGACATGATGGCAGCATTCCAGTATTTGAGGGGCTGCCCCAAAGAAGAGGGGGGTCAACTTATTTACCAAAGCCCCTGAAGGCAGGAGAAGAAGCAATGGATGGAAACTCATCAAGAGAAGCAACCTGGAAGGAAGGAGAAACTTCCTAACAGTGAGGACAATTAACCAGTGGAACTGCTTACCACCAGAAGTTATGGGTGCTCCATCACTGGAAGTTTTTAAGAGACAATCACTAATCTGAAACAGTATAGGTTATCCTGCTGAAGCAGGGGGCTGGACTAGAAGACCTCCAAGGCCCCTTCCAGCTCTATTCTATTCAACCTTCTTGGAACTGCTGAAAGGAGCTGTGTTGTAAACAGGAGATGGGGGGAGGTCATATCCCTCCCCCCTCTGTTGAAAGTGGAAGAGGGAGACTCTGAAGGCAGAGATAAACCCCCAAATGACCTCAATGACTCTCAGAGAGAGTGCTAACAACCAGAGGACTGCAAGGAATATAAACCAGTCCATCCTCCATCAGAGTTGGAGAAGCTTCTTGGAGAAGCAAAACGTCTTCAAGAAAAAACAAAAAAAGTTCACTTGCCTCTTGAAAAAGCACCTCTGGGACAACTATGACTCAGATGACTGAGCATTTCCAGAGACAGCTGGGAGAGATATTCACACCCTTCCACCCTTTTTTCTGAGCTGAATAAAGTTCTCAAAATTCTTAATTTCCTCTTCACTGGAGCCCTTTAGTGCTTCAGTTTTTGGTGGGCTTCGGTCATTTGGTTTATAGTGAAAACTGAATATATCCCATTTTATTCCCTTCAAATCTCCCCTCTCCTCTGCCATACGCTAAATAAATCAACAAATCCCCTCTTTTCAAACAGTAAAAAGTGCATTGTCCTGAGCTTTCAGCAGTTACAAATCTGGATTCTTTTAAAAGTTTAAACTCTTGTTTTGTAAAAATACATTTCTTTTTCAAAACATTTCTCAGTAAAGGGTCTGTGTTCTATAGGTAGAAATGCTACTGGTGCTGGGTTGTTGTTGTTTTTTCTTCCAGTTTTAATAGCTCTATTACGAGCTACCTCCTGAACTTGCTGAAACACTCCAGAAAACAAGGTGTGGTCTTGCTAAGGAGCTATGGCGAGAAAGAGGAGCAGAGGTGGTTTGTGAATCAGGTTCAATGGGTGGTCTCACCTGGAAAATGGTTGTGGGGGTACATGCTGATTAGACTGGAGATGTAAGAGATTAAGAATGAAGCTGAATCCACCTTTTTTCCTTGCTACTTTAAGACATGTGGACTTCAACTCCCAGGGTTCCCCAATCAACATGGAGGTCAGTAACTTCAGCAACTTTTTAGATGGGTGGGCTTCAATTCCCAGTATTCCCCAGCCAGCTCTTTTTTGTTTTACTTTGTTGAAGTCGAGATATATTACGCTTACTGTATACCCACCATCTATTAAGAAAGTTACCCTCTAGGGCTGGCCTGGGAATTCTTGGAATTGAAGTCCACACATCTTCAAGTGCCCAAGGTTGGAGACCTCCAATTTAGGACTTGTGGACTTCAACTCCCAGAATTCCCCAGCTAGCTCTTTTCCTCCCAATTTGCCAAAGTCAAGATATATTATGCTTACTGCATACCCACCATCTATCTCTTAAGAAAGTTAACCTCTATGGCTGGCTGGCTGGGGAATTCTGGGAGTTGAAGTTCACAAGTCCTAAAGTGACCAGAGTTAAGAAAAAAATCTGCTTTTAAAAAATCATTTCTGGTGCAATATGGCTGTCCCAGGGTTACGCACAGGAAAAAAACCCTACTCAAATATAAGAATCTGTGTGAGAGTTAACTAAGTGCCATCTTTTACCAGTTCAAACGGGCAATTCTGAATTTTTTATTGCCATTTCCAAGATGGAAAAAATGGGAGCCTCTGGTTTGGAGAGTTTGTCGGTTGCATGCAAAGGGGGGGGGGGCGCATTTCTTGTGAGAAAGCCCACCATTGTCTCTGTTCTGACCAGCAGATGCCCAACCCCCTGTTGCTACCCTCCACAGAGACCCAGGGAAGAGGCAGAAGTGCTACCCTAGAGTAAATTTCACAGCCAGCGCAAGGCATCGGGCCCAAAGCAAGAGGAAGTGCAAAGGGTGGGGGGGACACTGGTAGTCCCCCTAGCGAAGCAGCGGGGTAGGATGTGGGAATGCAGTAGCTGTCCTTCCTTTCTCCCCACTGCCCCCACATGACTCTTGACCCCAAGGGCACTTTTATTATTGCTTTTAAAAGAGATGGCTCATTCCTTAAGAACAGATTGGAGATGGTTGGAAAAGGGAGAGGAAGAAAGGGAAGAAGGGAGGAGAAATAGATGGAAGGAAGGAAGGAAGGAAGGATAGCAGAATAACAGAAAAACAGAGTTGGAAGGGATCTTGTAGGTCATCTAGTCCAACAGAAAGGAAGGAAGGAAAGAAGGAAGGAAGGATAAGAAGAAGGAGGGGACAGGAAATATCAACAATGGAGTATAGTTGTAGCTCCTGGTTGGAATGAGAAATCCATGGTGCTCTCTGAGCTGGGTTGTTTTCTTGCAGGCTTTTCATGACCAAACTAGGGAACATCAGCAGTGCTACTCCAAATACACTGATGATGTTTCCTAGTTTGGGGTAATGAAATATCTGCAAGAAAATAACCAAGCTCAGGGAGCACCTAGAGTAGGAAATATAGGGAAGGAAGGAAGGAACAGAAAAGATAAAGAGGGAGGAAAGGAAATAGGAAGGAAGAAACAAAATGAACAAGAGGAAGGGAAGGAAGGAAGGAAGGAAGGAAGGGAAAAGGGAGGGAAGGAAGACTGAAGAGCTGAGAACCAGAACTGGTTTCCCCACCCTCAGGAGTCCTCCTGACCCACAGGATCCTTTGGGGGAAGTGCACCCCAGGAGGAAGGGAGAAATTCCCTTCCCTCTCAATGGATCACTGCCGCAGGGGAGCAAATTTTGCTTTCCTGTTGATGGCAGCAGAGGGAATCTAAATCCCTCCCGTACGACCAGCTCTACTGCGGTGGTTTTTAAACCCAACAACTTTCAGACGGGTCACCTCAACTCCCAGAACCCGAAGATGGTGAAGTCCTGACTCAAGTTTTCTTCTGCGATTGCTTTCCTCTCCCTTCTCTGGTCACCTGCCTTGAGATACCGGGGATGTCAAAAAAAGGGCGAGATGCTGGCTTATGATTGATTGTAGGAGCTAAGAGCCCTTCCCTTTGCCCCACTTTTAAAATGCACACCCTCCTAACATATACAGGCCAGACTTTGATGACAAGATCACATCCAGACTCTTGGCCTTGCAGGGATCACAGTAAGTTTTGCTCCCCTTTTTTTTTGGTGGTGGTGGGGAGAACAGTTAAGAATGGAAAGGGGAAATCCCAAGGCTCGGCTGGACAAATTATTTGCACGAGCAACGGAAGGAAGAACCAGGAAGACCAAAACAAAAACAAAAGACTGAGAACAAAAAAGCAAACTCAGAAAAAAAATTAAATTGGACTTTAAGGGGAAGGGGGGGAAGGTCTGTTTTTCTCCCGCTGTGTGTGGTGATTTTTGTCCTGATTTAAGCCAATCTAGCCCTTGGGCGATGCCTTTCAGTGACGACAATGCTGGTGTTCACCCTGGACTGTATTGCAAATTGGGATGGTTTTGTGGTTTTCAGACATGCGTTGGGACGACGACCTCCAGGACATCCCCTCCCCCCCCATCCCGACAGGAGACCCTGATTGGGGAAAGCGGCTCGCCACGGGCCACAAATCTCCAAGGGAGGAGGAAAACCAAGCCATGGGAAACAAACACAGAGACAAATGGGACGTAGGCAGGGGGTGGGATTCAGAGGGTTTGGACCAGTTCAGGTGAACCAGTTGTTCCGGCAATCAGTTGGCCCCGGCCACCCACCCCGCGCTAGTCCTATATTTCTCTGTTTGGCAGCACAGCTGTTTTACTCAGCAGGGCTGCAGTAGGTTAGTTTTAGAGCTGAAGATTTGTGGTTTTCAAATGCAGTGCACGCGCAGCTCACCGAACTGGTTGTTACACTGGTCGAATCCCACCACTGGGCGTGGGGAACCCACACAAGGGACCGAGGGTTGCAGTGAAACCGAGGTTATCTTAACACCCAGACGGATCCGAGGTTCTCTTAGACTGAGATTGTGCTTATTTCTGTAGGTTGCTCCCCCTCTGCCCACCCCTTCCAACAACCCCTCCGGAGGAAGCCAGGCCTCCCCGTAGGGAAAAGGGTTGCAGTTGCAGCAGCCCAGGCACCGGCCCAGCCGGCCAAGGCCGTCGGGGGGGGGGGTGTTCCCCGCCAAGCGCGATCGCTCATGCCATAGATTTGAACTTGAGACTAAGCAGCCACCCCGGGGGTGGGGGGGCAGGATGATGCAACTTTCTGCTTCACTTGTCTTGGAAGAATATGGATATTTTGTAGTTCATGCGCAAAGCAGCTCCTCTTGGGCCACCCCCGCCCTCGTCGAAGGCAGCAGCTGGTGGGTGGCAGGCGGGGGTGGGGAGGGATGGGAGACGGACACGGGGGTCCTCAGAGGAGCAGGAGGGAGGCAAGTCTGGTGGGGCCATGCCAGCCCTCCTATGCCCGGGACTCCTTCTTGGCGTTGGGTTTGTTCCCCAGGACTGCGTCAATTTCTTGGATGACTTGAGGGGTCAGCTGGGTGAGGACCTGTCGGAGGAGAAATTGGGGAGGGGGGGTTCAGCATGAAGAAAGAAAACAAAATTTGCTACATGCTCCTCCCAACCCCAGCATCACATCTATTATTACGGCTGCCTTCTGGGTTGTTTTGAGGGAGGGTCTCTAAAATAAAGTACAGGGACATGGTGGCTCAGTGGCGAAGACTGAGCTTGTCGATCAGAAAGTCCGGCAGTATTGGCGGTTCGAATCCCTAGCGCTCCATGATGGAGTGAGCTGCCATTCCTTGTCCCTTTCCAACCTAGCAGTTGGAAAGCACACACACACACACACACACACACACACAAAAAAAAAATGCAGNAGCACACACACACACACACACACACACACACAAAAAAAATGCAGGTAGAAAAATAGGGACCCCTTTGATGGGAAGAGGACAGCGCTCCGTGCGCCTTCGAAGGCATTTAGTCCTGCCGGCCACATGACCACGGAGACGTCTTTGGACAGTGCTGGCACTTCGGCTTTGTAATGGAGATGGGCAACGTCCCCTAGAGCCGGAAACCACGAGCCTGGATGTGCAAGGGGAACCTTTACCTTTACCTCTGAAAGTGCAAAATGGCAAGCTGGCTAAAAAGCACACCTTTTGGAGGAAGGGTAGGTGGGCCTGTAGTTTCCCCCCCAAGAACCCCCTTGATTGCAACCCCCTTTATGCTTGATTTTCTCTAAGGGGTTTGAGGGGCTTGGGGTGGGCTCCAGGGATGCTTGGAAGCTGGTGGTTCCCCCTCCCCCAGCTTTTTTACTTATCTTCATTCAAACAACCTTGCTTGGTGGGAAAAACTTCAGCTGGATCTAGAACATGGATAGCAGGGCGGGAGAGAGACTGTCTTTACCCATAACTTCCATCTTTACAGGGTTAAATGCAGCTCCCATCCCCCACTGAGCGATCAATCACCAGATCTCTGGCCTCCTCTTCCCCCTCCCATTTCCGCAAACCTCACTCTCTCTGATATCACTCTCTCGCACTGATAATATTACCTAGTTGGGTCATGAAACATCTGCAAAAACACTTCCAAGCTCAGAGAGCATAAAAGACCCCACAGTCCTTTTCCTCCTCCTCCTCCTCCTCCTCCCATTCCCATTTCTGCAAACCCCACTTCCTCCTCTGCCCTGACAGTGTTCCCTAGTTGGGTGGTGAAATGTCTGCCAAAAAACCTACCAAGCTCAGAGAGCACCCAGGACCCCACAGTCATTGTCCTCTCCCTTCCCACCTCCTCCCTCTCCTCCCATTCCCATCTCCGCTCACCCCACCTAGCACTGATAGCATTACCTAATTGGTTCATGAAACGTCTGCAGAAACGCTACCAAGCCCCCCTGGGCCTCCTTCTCCTCACCTGAATGGATCCCAGGTTCTCAATGAGCTGCTCAGCGCTAGAGACCCCCAGAAGCACGGAACTGACCCCTTCCGAACGGAGACACCAGGCTGTTGGGGGGGAAAAAGATCCCCCGCCCCAAAATAGGTCAGAAAGGAACAAGTTTAGCATCTTCTCCCTCCCTTTCTAAAATTGCTGCTCGGGTGTGATCACTGCCTCTCATCTCCGGTGCATCCAGAGACAGTTTTCTGCAGGTCCTTCCTTGCTGTGAATCTGCTCCAGGGGCTGATTTCTCAGCCCAAGAGGGTCACAGCTAAAGCATCAGAAACCAAAAGAATGTTTCTGACATAATCACATCTATTCACACTTTTACTCATCTCAGATGCTCTTCGGAATTACCATTCTTACCTATTTTCCACTTCCGTGCTTTAAACTAGAACTGTGGCTTTTCCTGGTGTGGCTTTTCTTGCTTAACAGAATAACAGAGTTGGATGGGGCCTTGGAGGTCTTCTAGTCCAGGGGTCACCAACCTTTTGGACCTCAGGGACCACCAAACTCATCATTTTAAATCCTGCAGAGCAGAGACCCTGGCAAAACCCCCAAAACTCTGCAGGAAAATTCCCCACCCCGTTTTCCTACCGATCGATCTTCCTTTATTTGGGATCACAGGATACCATCTCCAGGCTGGTTTCTAGGGGAGAGAGAGAGACTTTTGCTTCATGGCAAGAAAGCAGAGAAGCCAGCAAAAGTCTTTTCTTTTTCTCCCTCAAACTCCGCCAGAAATGAGTCTTTTGTGAGATTTGTTGGCACCAGCGCAGCCTCTTGGAGCAGGAGGCCTGGCAGTGGATCCAAAGACTTCATTTCTTGGGGAGAGAAAGAAAGACCTTTTGCTGTTTTCCTTGTGTGCAGCCAAAAGCAAAGAAAAAGAAGCGGTAAAGAAGTCTAGCCCGGGGTGCCAGGCCAGGCACGTGGGGGCGAGGGGGGCAATTCCTCCCTCTGTCTTTCCCCCTCCCCTCACTACCTCGTGTTATGCACAATGAAGCAAGCGGGCAAGCCTTGTTTCCCACGGGCCATTGTGGGTGCGCAGCTTGTGTTTCCGCGCAGCCTGGATTAATTTCTTTGGGGGAGCTTTGGGGTGACATTTCTCTGTGGACCACCAAAATTCTCCCACTGGTTGGCAACCACTGCTCTAGTCCAACCCGTTGCTCAAGCCGGACACCCCTATACCATTTTAGACGAATGGTTGCCCGATCATTTCTTAAAAAGCTCCGGTGTTGGAGCACCTGCGATGTCATGCAAAATGAATACCCAAAACAGCCACTGAGAAACACAGTGACAAAAATGGTCTTGCAATATAATCCATGGGCAGCCTGCAGTTGCGCACTTAATGAACGGGACATTAACCCGTTGCTTGGAGAACGTTTCACCCTGAGGCCAGTGGTTAGCCTGAAAATGCTGGGGCTGGGCCTCGTTCCCCATAGATGGAAGCCCCATGGAGAAGGCCTTGTCTGAACCCCCGGATAGAGAAGAACGATGCCTGCCTTGGGGTGTGGTTATAAAGGGACATCGTGACACGACTCAGTCTACCCTTTGCTATTTACTTCTGTTAAGAATTGCTTGTGCTATTTTGCTACGGTTAGGAATTATTCGTTCATTCTATAACCCTCCTTTGTTAAGAATTGTATCCTTTGCTGCCTGGTTTCTCGCTTCTGCTTTTTGCTTCAAAGCTAGGTGCATCCTTGGAGGTACAACAAAACAGTTGCCCAGGAACATCCTGCTCCATAGACAAACGGGCAGGGTTGGGGTGCTACTACTGGTTCACCCTGGTTCAGGTGAACCGGTAGCTAATTTTATCATTTTTAATTACCGGTTCAGCAAACCGGCAAATCCCACCCTTGGCTGGCCCTCCACCCCTCCCCTTCCCTCCCAGGAGTCACCACGTGGCCTATTTTGGATGCCAGGGCCCACACGGAAGAGAGGGTGAAAAACAGGCCTCCCAGTGGCTACAGAAAGCCAGAAATGGGCCTGATTACGGCCTCCAGAGGGCCTCCGGAGCCTGGGGAGGCCGTTTTCACCTTCCCAGAGGCTTGAGGAAAGCCTCCGGAGCACAAGGAGGATGAAAATGCCTCCTCCCCATGGTGCAGGAGGCCAAATAGGCCACGCCCACCCTGGCCACACCCACCCAGCAACCAGAAAGAGAACCAGTTGCTGAAATTTTTGAAGCCCACCCCTGCAAACAGGGCCAGAGAAGGGTGCCTAGGCGCACAGACACACAAGGCTACAAGAAATGTCCTGGAAGATAACAAAGAGCATGGACAGAGCATGGACAAAGAATCCTCCATGTATAATTGCAGGGGGGGGACGCATGGACAAGACATTGCCATGTTGGGTAACAATCTTTTATTTCTGATTGGCTAAATTTGGGTATAAGACATTGGGGCTACACTCACTTCAGCGTGGCTTTTTTTCCTTGCATACTTTTTGTCTGTATGCATGTGGAATAAGTCTACCCAGCTCTTCTTTGTACAAATAAAAGCTGTTGCTTTTTAAAGCCTCTTCTTGAGTCTCACTATCTTTGGCACCTCAGAGACTCAGGTAAACTCTGGGACCTTACAGTTACAAAAAGGGACATGCGCACCCACCCATCCTCCAGCATCCTCACCAATGGCCAGCTGCGCCACGGTGCAGCCCAGGCGTTCGGTGATGGACTGCAACGCTTTCACCTTGCTTTGCTGCTTCTTCCCATCTTCACTCTGCAGCTTCTCCTTCAGCCACTGGTAGCCCTGAAAAGGGAGGAGAAGGCCAACAGCATCACGGAGGGTCCTTATTGACCAGCAGGCTGTGAACCTCAGCTTAACTCACTGAATATCTGTGTCAGAGTTCCAGCGATTTCCCTAATTAAATCATGAGCCTCGGGCCAACCTTCAAAAGATTTCAAAAGATTTATTAGGAGCAACATGCTGGCATTAACCTTGTTGAAGCCAATTCTAGCATATGTAATTTATAGTCACCTATGACCCTGTTTCCCCCCTCTCCCCTAGGTATATCATAAGATTCTCCAATGAAGCATGTCCATGGGCTGGATGTCATCAACCACATTCTCCAATGAAGGATTTTAGTGGGAAGAAGATCCGGTAGCCTAAGCTACAATCTTTTAAAGATAAGAGAGGAATGTACTTCTGGTTTTAAATTTCCATAATGCTCCTTCAGATTTCCACCCCTCCCCCTTGTTTATGGCAACTCGAAAACAGCCATAGGACTGTTTTACAAGTTGACAATCTGTTTGGAGCAAAACGATCCCACCCTCCCTTCTGGAGATTAAAAAGGATCTCCAAGGTTGATGAAGTAAGTTGTGAGACTTGGAGATACGATGAAGCCTTGGCTGAAGACAGAATTTGGGGTAGGGGGGAGAAGAACTTAAGAGGTGATTTCACTAATGTCACTTACCACTGACAAAACTAACCAACATGTTTAAAAACATGTCCGCTAAATGTTGGAAATGTAATTAAATTCTGGGCACATGCTACCACATGTGGTGGACGTGTCCAAAAGCAAAAAAAAAATCTGGGCAAAAATACATACATGGTTGGAAAAAACAGTTAAGACAACATATATATAAACCAGAATTGTTTTTTGTGAGGCATAATATCAGAAAAATATGATAAGGGAGATGTATATTTAATATTACAAGTTTTGACAGTGGCACAAATTGTATTTGTACAGTACTGGAAAGAAGGAAACACCTACAGAAGAAGAGATCATGAAAAAAATTAGGCTGTGCAGAAATGGACAGACTAACAATGAAGATAAAAGAAAAGAAGGCACAGAATATTTTCAAACTTGGGATTTGTTTGATCAATGGTTGGATAATAGAAGTAGAAATTAGGAATTTAATATTGTTATGTAAATAAACTGACCCAGACAGTATACTGTTCACTAAGCACTTATTGTATACAAAGAGAAAATATATAAATATTTTTCTAAAAAAATATTTAAAAAATATTTTTCTAAATAAGGGCTTAGCGCTGAGAATACACAACTCCTTGGGTTTAGTGAAAAAACCAAAAGGAAATTTAGAATCTAGAATGGAATAATGATTGGGAGTCAGCAAACCAATATTGTTAGGAATTTTGTCCTGTCAATGACACCTTCTCCAACATGGTGCCTTCTTCCCACACATGAATGATAAAAATATTTTCATTAATGACTCAGATGAGGGAATAGAAGGGGAATTTACCAAATCTGCAGATGATACTAAGCTGGCAGGAATAGCCAACACCCAAGAAGACAGGCTCAAGATCCAGAGGGATCTTGGCAGACTTGAACCCTGGACCGTATCGTAACAAAATGAGAATTCAGTGTAGAGAAAGGAAAGTCTACACTTAGGCAAGAAAACCCAAAGGACCATATGGACTGGGTGAAACCAGGCTCATTAGCTAGGACACTGGGAGGGGATCTTGGAGTCTTATGGACACCAGCTGAATAGGAGCCAGCAATGTGAGCGAGCAGCAGCCAAAAAAAGCCAATGCAACCCTAAAGTTTGAGTTAACACAGGGGAGACAATCAGATCAAGGCGAGGGACTAATACCACTCTGTAAAGCCTTAGTAAGGCGCACATCCTAGAGTAAGTTGCCCTGCAGTTTGGTCACCACCACTATAAACAAAAGAGCGTGAGGCCTCTAGAAAAAGTGCAGAGAAGACGCAACCCGGTGATGAGGGGATGGAGAACTAAATATAACGAAGAACAGTTACCAGATAACTGGGCCGTGGCTGGTCTAGTGAAGAGAAGGACCAGGGGAGACAGGACAGTGGTCTCCAATATCTTGACGGGCTGGCCACAGGAGGAGTGAGGGGTCATAGCTATTCTCCAAGGCACCTGAAGGCCAAGACAAGGCACAATGGATGGAATACTGAACAAGGAGAGATTCGAACACTGGAAATAAGGAGAAACTTTTCTGACAGGGAGAACCATCAAGCAAATGACAACAGAAGAGTTGCTATACGAAGTTATGGACTCCATCCTTGGAGGCTTTTATAGAAGAGACTGGTACTGCCATCTGTCAGAAATAAAGTATAGGGGTCTTCTGTCTGGACAGGGGGTTTGGACTAGATGACCTCATCAAGGTTCCCTATTCCAACTCATGAATATATTGTTATCTGTAAACCCTAGGATAGTTGTTATTGTTTTATTTCTGTTGTCCAGCAAGTATTGAGATAATACAGGTGTAAGTATACAACATGAGTATAAACACATGAATAATGGATACAGAATAAAAGGGAAAATTTTATGCAGGGATGGTAGCATGCTGGTGTGCTTATGCACGCCCCTTGCCAGACATCTTAAGTAATGGGCGTGAGGTGCAATAATCAGAAAGTCTAAAGTTAAGTTTTATGGGGTTTGGGGAAAAACCACAAGAGATCAGTTAGAGATTCCAGACACTGACCCACTCTGTTGCTGAAGTCGTATTTTTCCTGCATATCAAGTTGGGTGCAATTAACCTTTAGTGTGTATCTATTGTGTGCTCTTGTGTTGTTGGTTGAAGCTGAAGTATTCAATGACAGGTAGTGACATTGCAGTGTATGAATTTTATGTACTATGCTTAGTTGGACTGAAGGCAGCGTTAGTTCTAGGTTTGTCTTAAAATGTCAAGCTCCTGTGCATAAGGTTATTCTGTTGCGGTGTAGAATGACGTGAAGAACTCTTTCATGAAATAATCTCTGGAGACTCTTCGGACTGTATAAAATCTTGATATGCAAATGATGGTTCCAGACAAGATGATAGCTGCACTCGAAAATTGTCTTAGCATATGTTTATGTATGCTCAGAGTAAAAGTAGTGTAATAGATTGGAGAAAAAACGTACTGCAGGAATTAGGGTTTAACACTATCATTTAATGCCTTTTTTGGGCTGTGTAAGCTGCGTGGGGCTCCAAGTTGCCGATGTAGTTACAGATAACAGATAGATTGGAATTGAAAGGGGTTTGTGGGTCATTCTAGTTCAACCCCCTGCTGCTAAGTTGATAGCCCCCAAGTTGGCGATGGTGCGCTTGAAGGGCTCTGCGTCTCACTTACTTAGGCCATGTTCAATCGGGGGGGGGGGGGGGGGGGGGGGGGGGGGGATGGGGGGGGGGGGGGGATTTTCACCGGAAAAAGCAAATATGTTGTGGAAGAGACTTAATGGTTAAAAGAGGAACTAGGTGGGCCAAAAAAACCGCATGATGAGCTGGACACCCCTTCAAAGCTTGAAATCAGCAGAGCATTATAAAACTCAAAGAGCAGTGCAAGATGGAGGATGCGCAAAAAATATGGTGGAATTT
>BHFT01042125.1:0-76843 GCA_004320025.1 Laticauda laticaudata
ATTTGGGGCACTTTTGAGAGCGGATAACAACGGATGGAAAATTTTCTCATCCTCTGTGTCCTTTTTACATACTTTTTTCATCCGTCGGCCTATGTGACAGGCCCTTTAGTTTGTATCCATCTTGTGCTCATGTATTGTTGTGATTGAAGCTGAAGTAGTTATTGACAGGTAGTACATTGTAGCAGATAATTTTGTGTACTATGCTTAGGTCAGACCGAAGCAACCAAGAAGATATTCTTGGTTGCTCTACTAAGTGCTAGTCTGCAACATATCCCTTCACTGCTTTCCTGTAGTATTGATGGTTGATATGAAAAGGCAGAAGTTGCCTACTACCACAATATCTTCATTAAATTCTAATGTAAACTGACACTGATTTGTTCAACTGACCTGTATTAAAATCCAGAAAGAAAAGGTTTTGATCAAATTCTTTATTCAGGGATGTATTGTATTTTGCTAGAGAAAAAGAAAGAACCTCCCAAAGAAGTCTCTATTGTATTTATCACCTATTGAAAAATATTAACTTGCTAATCTGTTGAAATTTATCAGTATCCTCTCTTAGAATTATTGTTTTATTATTATACTAATTACCTGCTGTTTCCAGGTATTGCCATGTCCATTGTTCATGTTATGTGGCAGGTATTACAAAAACCAGCATGATGTAAATACAAGTACTAGTTTAAACTTTTTTAAAAAAAGTTTCCAGGCACATAAATTAAAAAATATTATGACTATTGCCTAGGACTTTTCTTTTAAATGGGAAATTATTGAGAAAAATAAAAATAAAACCCAATGTGATTCGGAAATGTTCTATGCCATCAGGAATATTTAATTCACAAATTAGTATATCTGGCTTATCTCAAGACAGACTATACTAGAAGGCTGAAAGAAGAGACAACTTTTGCTAATTGATTGTTTTTTTAAAAAATGTTTTGACTAGGAACAATTTTTATCAGAATGCACATACCATCTTACCTCCAAAATATGACCTCCTCAGAAAGTAAATCCTAGCTTGATTTTCACACATGTGACCAATATAAGCCTTATTCCCCAAAATAAGCCCTAATTAAGATCCCTGCCCACTCCAAGGTACACAGGTAAAAATTAAGCTCGGGTGGGGATGGAGAGGTGGAGCTGCCCTACTACTTACCTTTGGACAGTTGTATAGAAGGCCTTGCACACCTCAGCCCATTTCTTCTGCGGTCAGCAAGACCTTCCTGAAGGCTCTGTAGCCAATAACAGAAATCCAGATTGATCCAGAATTCTGTTACTGGCTTCATAAGTCTTTCCTGAAGGCCTCCGTAGCTGATAACAGAGCTCCAGATTGATGTGGAGCTCTGTTATTGACTGAAGAGGCCTTCAGGAAAGCCTTGCTGGCTGAAGAAATTCCTGAAGGCCTATGACAACGAAAATGCGGGCAAGTGAGGTGAGTCTGTGGACGACATCCACCCCCCCAAAAATAAGACCTAGTTACCTTTTCAGTGGCAAAAAAATAAAAAAGGGTCTTATTTTGGGGGAACACAGGTAGAAAACTGTCAATTCCATGTGTTGTGACTTCCACATTGCATAACAATTTGTTGTGTGTAAAATAAGGTTCAGGTTTGAATCCTTTGCTAAGCATGGTATTTATTCCCAGGCATACCTTATTTACACTATTGGCCTTCTTATTCATCAACTCCATGTTCAAGGAAAACATTCCGTGATTCAAGCCTATTGTTTAGTTTATTGATTCAAGTTTATTGATTTATTACTGATTCAAGTTTATTGATTTATTACTCTAAATCAACAAGCATTTGGAACTTTCTTCCAATAGTGCATTCATTTACAGGGACAAATATAAAGTTAATGAATCTCCCATCCTAATGTCATTGAATGCTTCAGATAAATGTCTTAAAAATGGAGGAGTAGATCCAGCGAGGAGAGAAGCTGACCTGGCTGTGGCCATTTTATTTTCTTCTCTGTCGTTTTTCTCTAGGGATTTCTTTTCACATGCTTCAGGCTTGACATACCCTGGAGCTCAGGGGGCAGTAGAAATAGTTGGGGTTTTGTAGCCAAAACAATATAATTATCTTATGACTCAGCGACATTCCAATGATTGGCTGGCCAGAGGACAAAAGTAACTGGGCAACCAGCTAGCACCCAGATTGGACAAATGTGATTTATTGTTTGGCAAAACAGGACACTTGCACTTTTTAATGAGGTGGAAAGTGCAGGAACATTCAGAATTGGCTTTCTCCCAGTCTGTACCATGACTATTGCCTAGGACTTCTTTTAAATGAGAAATTATTGAGAAAAATATAAATAAGCACCCAGATTGGACAATGTGATTTATTGTTTGGCAAAACAGGAAACTTGCACTTTTTAATGAGGTGGAAAGTGCAGGAACATTCAGAGTTGGCTTTCTCCCAGTCTGTACCATGACTATTGCCTAGGACTTTTCTTTTAAATGGGAAATTATTGAGAAAAATAAAAATAAAACCCAATGTGATTCAGAAATGTTCTATGCCATCAGGAATATTCCATTCACAAATTAGTATATCCTGGCTATATCTGTACCATGATGATATCTCATAATAAAACTGTTCTTTGATGAATCAACCTGCCTCAGAGTTCAGTTTGCAATGGGTGTATTACTTAGAACCCTGACAAGATCTACAGTAAGAATGGTGTGGGTTCAAATATATTATGCCTGTTCAAGTATAGAAACTTCTTTCATCTGGAATTTAAGGTTTAAAATCCAATGTACCTATCACTGATAAAGCACAGATAAAGATTTATCAAATGCTTATTGAAAATCTTAAATCACCCTCTAAACACCCCCTCATGTATGATATAAATACAAATTGATTCACTTCTTTTATGCACACTGAGTTATATCAGAGAAAGTTTAATCTTCAGATGAAAGCCATAAAATGAAACATTTTACAAATAAAATAACATTGATTTATTTATTATAGTATTTGCAGATGTTAAAAGACAATATTGCTTTTGTACAATATATTGTATCAAATTATATTTTCTTTTTATTATTTGATAATGAATCTCTTTCACTGGTTTGTATAAATCCTGTAAACTTGCATGAATAAATCAGGGTACAATTAAATGGGGATATAGTTAAAAACAAAAAAAATTGTAACTTTGATTATTAATGTAATTTAATAAGTCTTAAAAGAACTCAACTTCTATATAATATGGAAGCCCAGGTTGTACAGGGATTACAATGCAATATTATAGACTAACTCTGTCCACAGTCTGGAGTTTAATTCTGATGGGCTTGGGCTTGAGTCAGCCTTCCATCCTTCCTATGTTGGTAAAATGAGGACCCAGATTGTTGGGGGTAATATGCTGATTCTGTAAACCGCTTAGAGAGTACTGTACAGTACAATGAAGTAGTATGTAAGACTAAGTGTTACTGCTAGTGCTATACAATAAAGCCTGTTATAGAGTCTGTCTGAGCATTTGTTTGATTGATAAAGAAAAGAAACTTGTAGGTATATTAAGTAAATTTGCATTTGTTTTTCATTCTAGGTTATTCAAATTAATTTTGAAGAATTTGACCTGGAAATTGGCTATGATACACTAACAATTGGGGATGGAGGTGAAGTAGGTGATCCTAGAACTGTGCTCCAAGTGTAAGTCTCCATAATCTCTATCCTGATGAAATAATTCTCACCAAAGAATGAAAAAGAGCAGTCCTCCTATTCTCATGGCTTTTAAATATGAATATAATTTCAAATTCACATGAGAATGTATAGCAAACCAAATATGTTAAAGGTAAAATAAATCACATTATCTTTATGTTGGCTGTTGATCCTAACATCATTTGTTTTATTATGATCATGTGAGCAGAGAGCACAGAAGCAATGCATTTTAAATGTAAAATATTTTAAGGCATACACAAATATTATTTCTCCATTTTAAGTTGGCAAAATACATAATATAATATCATAATCTCCGGGGTCCTTGGTGCTCTCTGAGGTTGGTTGCACACATTTCATTACTCAACTAAGTAACATCATCAGTGCTAGTGCAATCTCTCAGGAGCTGTTATGTGATATTTTTTTTCCCAAATGCCATCACTCTGCTAAACAAATAATTCCCTGAACACTCTCCAACTATTTACATGCATGACTATTACTATTAATCTTCTCAACACTCCTATCACCCATCCCGTCCCATTTGTGACTGTATGACTGTAACTTGTCACTTGTAACCTTATAATTTATATTGATTGTTTCCTAGTATGATTCAATTGCTTATAATACACTATGACTATTATTAAGTGTTGTACCTTATGATTATTGACTCTTGACAAATGTATCTTTTCTTTTATATACACTGAGAGTATATGCACCAAGACAAATTCCTTGTGTGTCCAATCACAGGAAACAGTGATGTCACCAGCTAATCTTTTCAATCCAGAAGTGCCTTAGTGATTCTGACATGTGCAAAAAAATGACATTGAACTTCAATCTGATTTCCTATCATGATAATCTTTAAATTCATCTAATATAGCTTTAGTTTTATCATGTTCTAATATTCAACCTTGCATACTTACTGATTTCTCTGCTCTTTAATTTCTCAATCTCTCTTAGATAAATATAAATCATATTTCTCTGCATGTCTAGTTCTAGTTTAAGATGCTAATGTTTTGTCGTAAACAGTTCAAAGCAAGATATACATTTAACAAGACTGATGAAATTACACTGATTTGTTATGAATGCAAATGAATGTTTTATCATTTTTTTCTTATCTGAGTATTCAGAGTGTTGTTAGCTTCACAGTAAAGTTACTACGATATTATAATAAAGAAGCTATAGTAGACAAATATGTGCAGATAATTTGCTGATTTTTTTTTCAATTTGGAGTACTGTCAAGCTGAGCGTAACTGTCTCAAAGTTATTTAATGTTCCAATCGCATTTTTAAGCTGTTTTGCAAGAGTTTAAATATTATATATATATATATATATATATATATATATTATATATAATATGTGTGTGTGTGGTGGTGTGTTGCTGTGTGTTGTGTGTGGTGTGTGTGTCTGTGTCATGTGTGTGTTTGTGTGTTTACCAGAACAACAATGACGTGGATAATTACCAAGGAAAAGCTAAAACAGCACACACACACACACCACACATACACACACACAACCACACACACACACACCCACACACATATATAATTATATATATATATATATATATATATATATATATATTTGTTTTTTTTAAGCTCTCGCGGGTACTTACATTTTTGTGCTGTTTAGCTTACTTCGGGTATTATCCCACGCATTGTAGTTCTGTTAAGTTGTAGCAACGTTTTCAGCAGAAATCTCATCGCCATTCATTCATCTTCTGTGTGGTGAGGTGTGTCTTCACAGTTCCTCTGTTTCAAATTTGAGGCTGGTCTATTCTGATTGGCTATTAACCTGGGTCTGTGTTCAAATTGGAGTTTGGAGTTTGTGATTTGTGTGTTTCTGGTTTTCTGCTGTCTGTTTTGTGGCTTGATTGGTCTGCAGCACTCTTTCTTGTGTTGGAGGCTTTCAATGCACTTGTCTTCGGTGTGAAAACGGCTGCTATTCATCGCCAAGCTGGGTTTCACCTGAGTCCTGGTGGGGTGGTGTTTGATTGAGGCATCAGAGGGAGTCTGTCTGTGCTCAGGTGTTGTCTGTTTTTGTTGTGGAGAATCTTTCTATTGAGAAGTGCAGCTTCCAAATGATTGACAGCTGCTGTAATCATCTCTTCTATTTCATGCTGTCAGGTCTTTTTTCAATCTCTATGGCTTCTCTGATATTCTGAGTGCTGGGGTTTTCTACTAGTGGCTTGGGTTTTAGTGCCCTTGAAGTTTGATGTTGTGACTCTGTTTTTCATGTGTTGGACTAGGAGGAGTGTGTTCCAGCTTTTTAACTAGCATTTTTGTGTCAATCTAAGGCGGTACTTATTCTTCTATTGTCTTGTCCAATGTATTGGCGGCATGATGTACAGGGAATTTCGATTTGCCTTGGTTTCCAAGAGTCCAATATCTGAATGATTCAAAAATCCAAGATTGCTGGAACCAAGTTGTGTTATTTATCAAGATTGAACTAAAGATGCTAACATTCTCTCAAAAAAATAAAGGAACACAAAAATAAGACAGTCCCAGAATCTGAATGTTATAAATATCTTATTAAATATTGGTTCATTAACAGTATTATGTTGCTAACAACAAAATCACACAAAAAATTATTCAATTGAAAAGATCAAATTTACAACCCTATTGAGTCTGGATTTTGGAGTACACTCAAAATGAAAGTTGGTAAAAAAAAACACTCCAGGTGATTCAGCAAGTTTATTGTAAGTCCTTAAACAGAGGCTCAGGAGGTGTGTGGCCTCCATGTGGCCGGGTTGTGTATGGATCGCTTCCGTACGAACACGCTGAGCATTGTCTCCTAATATGTGTGGTGGCGGATGGTCTCCTGAGCGGATCTGCCTCCCAACACCTGGACCTAAAGCACCCCCCAACTCCTGGAACAGTCTGTGGTTGCAAGGTGGGGTTGGTGGTGGAGTGAACATGAGTGTCCCAGAGTGGTGTCTGTGCGTAATGTTGGATTCATGTTCTGGGCGAAAGGTGGGCCGTCCATAGTATCAATCCCTCATCTTGCAGAACTGCTGACACACTCCAGCCACATGAAGTCTTGCATCTTGTTCATGCATTAGGAGGAACCCAGCCAACCCGCCAACCACAGATGTCTCAACAAGATCTGAGATCTAATGTGTACCTAATGCAGCGCTATCTCTGGCAAACACATGGAGGCTGTGAACCCCCTAAAGAAATGCCACCCCACATTATTACTGACCCACTGCCAAACCGGTCATACTGGAGGATGTTGCAGGCAGCATAATGTTTCACTCCGGTCTCCACACCCTGTCACGTCTGTCGCATTGTGCTCAGTATGAACCTGCTTTTCATCTGTGAGAGCACAGGGCACCAGTGACGAATTTGCCAAACTTAGTGTTCTCTGGAGCAATGCCAAACGTCCTGCAGGTGTTGGAGTGTAAGCACAACCACCACCTGTGAACGTTGGGCTCTCATACCACCCTCATTGGAGTCTGTTTCTGACTGTTTTAGCAGCCACATGCACATGTTGTCGCCTGCTTGAGTCACTTTGCAGGCTCTGGCAGTGCCCTCCTGTCCCTTTGCACAAAGGCAGAGGTACGCTCCTGATGCGTTGGTTGTTTTGCTCCTACGGCCTCCTCCATGTCTCCTGATGTACTGCCTGTCTCCTGGTAGCACCTCCATTGCTCTTGGACACTACACTGAACACACAGCAAACCTTCTTGCCACAATTTGCATTGATGTTGCCATCCTGGATGAGCTGTACCACCTGAGCCACTTGTGTGGGTTATGAACTCGTTCTCAGCTACCACAGAGTGAAAGCACTGCCAAATTCAAAAGTGACCAAACCATCAGCCAGAAAGCATAGAAGGCGTCTCTGGTCACCACCTGCAAACCCCTCCTTTATTGGGATGTCTTGCTAACTGCCTATGCTATCCACCTGTTGTCTCTTCCATTTGCACAACAGCATGTGAAATTGATTGTCAATCAGTGTTTGCACCCTAAGTGGACAGTTTGATTTCACAGAAGTGTAACTGACTTGGAGTTACATTGTGTTGTTTAAGTGTTCCCTTTATTTTTTGAGCAGTGTATTTCTACCACATACTGGAAACCATTATGTACTTTTTGTTGATGCTCAGATTGAAATGTTAATGATTTATAGATTGACATATGTGTAAAGGATAGGTTATGAGAAGAAAAGAGACTTGTATATAGTTTCATGGGAGAAAAGAATTACTAAATGTGTATGTGTGATGAAGATCGGAAGTCACTTCAGTGCATCATGGTAGAATTTCCATTTAGTTAGCATTGTTTTTACAAAGTCCAACAGAGTGTTTTTATATCAATTAAAAACATAGCTTTAGTTCTTAGACAATACTGCAATGAGGGGGTTCAAAAGGCATGCTAAACTGAATGCTATTATGGTTAATGTATGAAGCAAGCATGAGTAGGTAAACCTATCAGGATATAGCATAATTTATGTCTTTATCAACCTTCACTATTTTAGTCCCATTTGAATCTCTTGTAATAATGTGATGGCAAAGGAAATCTGTGAAGGTTCTCATGAAAACCTATTCTTATGTTGCCAGCTGAACAGCTTTCTCTTGAACTCTGTGTCAGTGGCAAGACTTAAATAAAAACACTTGCATGCTGTGGCATAAGGATATTTTACTGTTAAGTAAAGTTGTTAGTCAGCAGGTACCTATAAATTAGCTTCTCTTAATAAGTCTGCGGTGTGTGTGTGTGTGTGTGAGAGAGAGAGAGAGAGAGAGAGAAAGAAAGAAAGAAAGAAAGAGAAAGAGGCAGAGACAGAGATACAGAAAGAAAGAAAGAAAGAAAGAAAGAAAGAAAGANAGCACCAAATGCTGCCCTGCAGTTACTCAATTATGGAAAACAAAAACGATTTTCAGCTAGTAATTTCTCCTGATCAGTCTCTTCTCCTTCCCCTTCCCCTTTCCTTCTCCCTTTCCTCTTTCCTCTTCTCTCTTTTCCTCCCCCTTCCCTTCTCCCTCTCCCTTTCCCTCCCTTCTTCCCCTTCCCTCCACTCTTCCCTTACCCTCTGTTGTTTCCATTTCTGTGGTTCTTTTTTTTTTTTATGATAGTATGCCATTAATATGAAGTTCTAGCTTTTAAAGACTAAAGTGCTATAATCAACTTCTCTGCTTGATTTTTAAAATAGTGTTATTTCATAGCCAATTCACAGCTAATGGACTTTTTATTTTGTTTATGATTAGATTAACAGGAAGCTTTGTGCCGGATTTAATCGTTAGCATGAACAATCAGATGTGGCTGCATCTTCAGACCGATGAAAGTGTGGGCTCAGTTGGTTTCAAAGTTAACTACAAAGGTAACTGTAATCCTATTAGAAATTCAACTAAAAAAGGAACACAAATCTTGACTTTCCTTTGGAAATCTGTGTTGTTTAAAATATTTGTTTTGAATACAGAACTAAACAGAATACACATACATTTTTTTAAATAGGATACTTTTATAAGTCAATGTGAGTGATTGCCTATAATGTTTCTTTCTTTTTCTCTTTTCTGTCTGCAGGTTTTAGCAATGGGAGCTTATCTTAATATTGCTAATATAATATTTGATTCTAGGCATCTCAGATGATGAATATGCAGTTCTTTTGTCTTTAAAAGAATAAAGTCCAAGGCATTTTTATGCAGACTCAAAAAGCCATGCATCAAATATTTATTTATTTTTTCTTTTAAAGAATGATTCAGGAGGGGAGTTATAAACTTTCTTGGACGTGTCTTTTGCTTTTCTACATTATATATGTTTTTGCATCGAAAAGAGAGGAGAAAGAATCCTTCTGGATTTGTTTCTGAATAGCGGTGTGAGTTATTGATCTCATGCAGTGTACCTGATTAATATTTCTCTTCAATTGGTTGTAGAAATGTATCCTGGAAAGAGAGTGGAAAAGCTACAAGGTTCGCTGATGACAAAACTGTCAGTAACACAATGCTCTAAGCAAGCAGACTTGCAAACATGTTCCTGTATTGAATCAAGGGAACATTGCATACACTTTACTCCAGTCATTCTTTAAAAGAAGAATTCTTTTTGTGTTTGAGTTTCTGTGCTATTCCTGTATTGTTGTAATGAAAGCTAGAATTTGGCAAGTCCACTTTTCTTTCCTCCTGGGGAGTAGAAAGTAAAATTGCTAGATCCTTATATAAACATGCTTAAAGCTTATTATGAAAAATCTTTACATTCAATCGTTTTCATATTTCTATAAATGTCCTTTTGTTCTTTGAGTTTGCATATTAAATAATGTTCTTGCTTTTGAAACTGGTGTCAGAGATACCCATTCGGTAGAAATATAGTCCTCTGAGAAATAGATGCTCCAATTATTGTCATAATTCTCAAATACCTTAGAATAGGGGTGTCAAACTCAAGGATCCAGCCCACATGCTGCTTAGATCTGACCCGTGAAGTCGGCCTGGAAACAACAAAGGTCTGGCCCATGGTGCCCCTGCTAGTGAAAATGGAAGGACCATGCAGGGCATGGGGAGCTCGTGCAGCCCATTTCTGGCCTGGACATTCTCCTGCAGCTCTCTGCCAGCCAAAATGCAGCACAGGGGTATGTGTACCCCCTACCCCATTTTGTCTGGCAGGGTGCTGCAGGAGGCCATCCAGGTTGAAAACAGATCCCATATGCCATCCTTCCTGTCCTGCTCCCACCCTACCACCCTGTGGAGGACAACTACAATGCCCTCAAATAAATTCAGATTGATACCCTGTCTTACAATACTTTGGATAGCCACGAAAACAAACTTAACAAAAAAAATGCATTCTAGAACAGATCAATTTACAGTTTTCACATAGTCACAAATACCCAGGCTCATGTTATCCTACATCAGACAGATTAGTAATTCTAGAAAAGACAGTAATTCTGAAAAAGATGGAATAAAGAGAAGAAGAGGACAACCAGCAGCAAAATGGACTCTGTTACAGTATGGATGGGTCACTGTTGGAGATTGAATGATCAGATTGAAAGCACATAATTCCAGTAAAAAATCTATGTCATTGCTAAGCATTGATACTGAGTTAATTACTTTGACACCATCAAGATGCAATTTTATTGCTTTGGGTTAGTTTTGGTAATCCTAAATTGGTTTTTTTTTCCTATTTGTTGCTATTAAATTGGTCAATATGGACATCAAACTGAAAATCATGACACTGTGTGGCTAACGTGATACTAGAAAGTACAAACCAACCAATACAAAAAACAACCAGAACAGAATGTATTTCATATGGAAATTACAGAAATTAGCAACCAAACTATCTGAACTCAACTAACTTCACAATCTTCATGTCTGAGAATGCAGCTATGCTGCAAGTCATTCCAGAAAAAGCAATATCTGCTTTAAGATATTGCATACAGATGTTCCATTATACATGATAAAGATATTGCACAGCTAAAATAGCTAATCAGAATTTCATAGGAGAAGATAATATATGCTACCACTATACAAATGACTACATGGAAAACATTATTTTCAAAGATCTTTAGTGGAAGTAGATTGATTTTGTTAAATTTCCATTTTTGTTAAGCTGATCTGGTAAACTTGGGGATTTTTTAAAAAATAATTCTCAGGTAATATCAGGTGTTGTCTTATAATTTTACTTTTCTATGTAAAGTCAATATGTAATTCAGTCAATGTAATATTACTTATATTATCTCATCTGTTTGAGAAATTCCCAAGAACAGATTGGAAGAAGGCAGAGGGGACCAATTTATACAGAATTGCAATGAGATTGAATGTACCAAAATAATAGAGGAGTTTAATAGCATGCATATCTAGTGCAATTTATTTTTACTCAATAACAATGTTTTATAATACACTTCCAGAATGAGATTTATGAAACTATCACATCAGAGAACAAACATGTTGCCTAAATTTGATTTGAGACTTTTTAATAATCTAAATATCATGCGTTATAACATGGTTGCTTTTCACTGCACAGATATATAACTCAAATCATGCAATTGCCAATGTTTTGAAAATACTGATGTACAGATGCTATTTTTATTGGAAATATCCAATGGTGTCATTATATAATCAAGCTATGTTATTGAAATATATTCTTAGTTAATATATTACTTGGGTCTATGTTCCATGGCATTGTGAATGTGTTTTGTAAATAGATGCCTAGGGCATGTTTAATTATTCATAAAATTGATTGTTTAATTAATGTTCTACAAAGGAGATTTTAATATGTCACTCTCCACTTTATCTCACAGCCTTTTAATTAAGTTACAAAACAGTGAAACAGATATTTTTTTTTGTTAGAAAAAATGTTTGTAATAAAAGGACAGATATACATATATTATAATTTTCTGGTCTTTCTGAGCTGAGGATAGCTCTGAATTTTAAATACAATACTAAAAAGAATATACATGTTGTAATTAGACTACCATCTGAAAAATAATTATATTACCAACTTACATTTATATCTTTAAAAATTTCTATACAATTTAATATATATTGAGAGAAGGATGGAAGTATTGCTACAAATAGCAGGCAAAATAAAACAAATGTCATATATTATGGTGATGACAAATAGAGAAATGAAATTATGTCAGGAAATGCCATAATTTCCATAAAGACTGCTACCCAAATGGGATCCTAAAATGTTACTGTGATTCTGTTTACAAATCACTGCTAAAATATCCTATACAGAATTAATTTTGAATTATTTTGACACCACTCAGAAACAGAATGGCAGAAAACAACTAATGATCCACAATTAATTAATTTAACAAACTAAAACTAAATCTTTGTTATAGATTAACAAATTTAAATATTTAACGTTAATTACTTAGTATTTTACCATTGGCTTATTTAGTATACATCCTTTCTGTTTGTGTGATTGCTGGTAAGCAGAAGCAGAAAAAGATTTCTGTGTGCATGTATAATTTGTCTCCAAAGGGTTTATTTGTTTGTTTCCCTTCCCCTCTCCCTTCCCTCCTCCTCCTCCTCCTCTCTGTTTCTGGAGAATTCTCTCTCTCCTTCTTTTTAGAGAATTATGAATTGTTCCTCTGGAATGTATATATCTGGCCATTCTGGGATTGTCCATTAGTTCAGTATGAATAAATATTTTGGAATGGAAAATGGAAGTTTCAAATGTCTTTGGACTTTTTTAAGCATAGATTTATATGATAAGAAGAAAAAAATGGAATGGTTTGAATTTTCATGGAATACTGCATCTCTGGGATAGAACATTTTGCCCATTAATAGAGAGACAGAATACATATCAACAGAAGGTTGATACATGGAACAGTGTGTTACAGATCAGTTCTGCTATAGAATACAAATCCTAAATAAACTGGATCATTATAGGCTCTCTGAAGTAGTTTTGGTAACTTTGTGTCCTTTTCTTTTTAATGATTTCTTTGATATTATCCTGTTGCTTCATCAAAGACTGGAATTTGATAAGTAGGTTATCAACCATTGGTCTGCCTTTTTTATGGAGGCAGAATGATTAATACTTTGTGCAGGAAGGACTGATTGCGATGCTGTACTGAAATTTGTTTTTACTCCAATCACTATGCAATGATGCATTCCATTAGTCTATTCTGAATAAGTCAAGCCTTTGCTTTAAATTATTTGCTCAAATTGCAGTTTATAGAAGAAGATGTTGTTGTTTTTTTTCAAATTAGGCCTGCTGGAATAATATCCTAGAAAAATGACTACATTTACAGATTCCTGGCTTGCATCTGGGATTAACTGCATTTATCAGTATTGGTTGTCAGAAATATATCTGCTGCATATAATATAGAACATGGGTTGCAGATACAATATACAACACAAGTGAAAACATTCAGGTGGACATGGATATGATTCAAAATTGCAGATGTTCTCATTAGTTTAGAATGATGAAGCATTGAAGGCTGGTTAAACTGATTTTTTGTAACAAATTGAGGAAGAATAAAAATAGGACCCTTTCAGACATATCTATCTACTTTCTCTTTGAAATACAGCTCCATAAAACATATTGTAAAAATTGCAGTTGTGTGATGGACCTGGAAAATTATATTTCTCATTATTTTTTTCACATTTCACAGGAAGGTAGATTTGTATTTTTTCTTCTTTCTTTCCTCGATGTAGTGAAAGTTATTCAGAAATGAATATAATCTTCAACCTACTTTAGAATTTCATATTGGGAATCTTTCTGAGTTTCTGCAATTTATGCATAAATTTCTTTAAATCACCTCACAATAAATTCCAAGTTGTATTTTAATCATTTTTTCCTATTAAATTTAAACCTGTCTATGAATATCATAATGATCAATCAAACAAGAAATAATTGACATGGATATAGAGGGGTTCAAATGGTTTCATTTTATTTTGTTATCATAAATTCCATGCATTTTTATTGTTTAATTTTAGAACAAAGATTATAAATATTGAAGATTGTCCAGTTAATTGCTTTTATTATTATGAGCAGTCTGTGGGCACTTTAGAGAGGCAGTTTGTTTTAATGTTAAGTTCTAGACCTAACTTGGCATGAAGCTACTTGGTTAATTTGGGGCCATTAATTTCATCTCATCCATGAAAGAACACAAGAACAAAATACTTATGAAAAATCTTGCCAAGAAAATTGGCAGGAAAGGCATTAAAGAAAACCCTCCAATGATTCCCCATAATCTCTCCCATGTCTCCAGTTATGAGCGCTCAGTCCCACCTCCAGTTATGACCACTCATTCACCAAACATTCAAATACTGAATAAGGGAACTTCCGACCAGTTTGAAAAGTGGCAGTCATCACAGCATCCTCACAGTCACATGATTACAATCTGGGCATGCCCAATTCACAATCACAACATTGCAGTGAACTACAATGATACGATTGCCTTTTGCAATCTTCCCTGCTGGATTCTCACAAGCAAACTCAATGGGAAAGCCATAAGGGAAGGCTGCATATTGTCCCTGTAAATCACACTTGCTGCCTCGGTGCCCACTTGCACTTCCCCTTATGTTCCTTACCTTATAAGCCTTGGTGGGCAGTGGATAGAGTACATACTGCAGATTACTTCTGCTGATTGTCAGCTACCTGCAATTTGGCAGTTCAAATCCCACCAGACTGAAGGTTGACTCAGCCTTCCATCCTTCTAAAGGGAATAAAATGAGGACCCTAATTGTTGGGAGCAATATGCTGACTCTGTAAACCACTTAGAGAGGGCTGTAAAGCACTATGAAGTGGTATATAAGTCTAAGTGCTATTACTATTACCTGAGACTCCCACCTGTTCCCATTTAATGACCTTCATGCCCTAGGATTATAATGGAAACCAGGTCTGCCAGTATTGCTATTGCTAAGCATTACCTTACAATCACATCCCTTAATGGCAGAAATTCCAGTCCCTATTGTTATTATAACCTGAGGACTAGTTATAAATCATGTTACTTATAAAAGAAAGAAAATAAACAAATTTTTCAGCTATGGTTACAGACTTTTGACAAACAGCTTCTCTTTGCTGCCTTTTAACTTGGATTGGTTATCAATGTTAAATGTCTTTACTTTGCTACTGAGAGTAAATATCAGAGTGGGGGGGAGGGACAGACTCTCTAATAACTGTGTAAACAATTCCTTCAAGGGCTACTTTGTTTCCTTTTTTTTTTTTTGTTTGTTTAGGCTGCCATCTAAAGTCCTTCCATTTCATTACTTTCATATACACATTCCTTAAAGTTTCTGTGAAATCAATCTCACTCTTTCAGAATTTCTTTTTTTCTTTTTTCTCTAAGGTAAATAAGGCAGATACCCATGTGTTCTTGGTAGTAGCAAGCTCAAATTATTGTCCATGTCTGGCTTGTGAGCCATATTTCTACCAAAGCCATATAGTTGTAAAAGGATTGGATTTCCTCCATAGTGAAGAAATGTTTAAGATTTTTTTTTTCACAAAATGGAACAATTGTGAATCTTGTGATGTTTCTCAAACAGCTCAAGTTAAACCTTGCTCAGGTGATTCTCAGCTTCTGAGGATTGCAGGGATACATCAACATCATTTGAGTGGCAACAGTATAGAAGTAGTGCCATTGTCAGTTTTGGAAGTCATATTAGCACCAGAAGCTTCCATGCTGCCACATTCTTGTACTTGGGAATTTGGGAGGGGGGATTTTGTAAAGTGTTTGTAGTTAGACATAGTTCTTTACAGTCAAGGTCATGTTATTCCTGCACCTAGATGAGGAGTGGTTTAAGGCAGGGGTCCACAACCACCGGGCCCCGGACTGGTAGTGGTCCATGGATCATTTTGTACCGGGCCGCAAAGAATGAATAATTTTGATTAAATATATATATAAACATATGTTTTTAGTAAAGAAATAGTAAATAAGCCCTTTACTATTGGGGAAGAATTGATTTTGCCGGTCCTAGAAAAAGTGCTTCTATCTGAAACTCGTCCCTGGTACAAAAAAGGTTGGGGACCACTGGTTTAAGGGATGTCTCAAATTGGAACAGATGGTAATTGGGCCATGTGATGGAGTGATGGGTGCAGGGGATAGATTTTATTATTTTTAATTATTGGAGGAAAACCCGGAACTCTCAGATTCGGGTTTTCCCAGATGTGCTGGTATGACAACTTTAATAAAATGGAACTTTGAGAAAATGCCTGTCTCAGAGTTTTGAGGTTGGAATTTGTTTCCCTGGAATGCTAACAGCCATGTTACTTTCGACCACCCCACCCCATTCCCATTGTAGGGGAATGTGTGAATCAGGTATTACACATCAGTCACACAAGAAGAGAAAGGTATCCAAAAAGAGAAGCCACCTTCTGGTTGGGGACTCAATTTTAAACGGATGTAAATTTAGGAAAGGATATGGAGGTTTTGAAAGAGGTCAGGTGTCTGCCAGGTGCTACTACCAGCAGAGACAAGGGATGTATTCTTAAGATAGTCAAGAATGCCAGTAAGGACTGTGATGTTGATGCTATTATACATCTTGGTACAAATGATCTANGTATTCTTAAGATAGTCAAGAATGCCAGTAAGGACTGTGATGTTGATGCTATTATACATCTTGGTACAAATGATCTATCCCAAGAGGATGTACTTTCTGTGCAGAAAGACTTCCAGACCATGGGATATGAACTTAGTAGTATGGACTGTAGACTTATCTTTTCAGAGGTTCTACTAATTTACAAAAAGGGAAAGGCCAGTGAGTAGCAGAGTTTAATGTGTGGCTAAAGGAGTGGTGTAAAAGGGAAGGATTTGGTTTTATGAGTCATGATGTCTGCAGCTGGTCCAATGAAAAACTGTACAAAAGAGATGGTTTGCATACATCAACGAAAGGGACTGAGTTACTTGGCGTTAAATTCACAGATTTTTGGGATAAATATTTAAACTGAACAGTGGGGACAGAGAATTAATGGATACAGAACATTTCTGTCCCCAGCAATCTAAAATTAATAAGGATATCAGTGCATGTAACATAGATGTTTGTGCATCTAATTTCAAATTTGCTGCCAAACATTTAATAGTGAGTGCCATATCATGTGCATTAATCAAACAGGTGGCAAGAAAGTATGGGCAGTCAGCAGGGGTGGGATATGACAGGTTTAACTACTGGTTCGGGATTTATGATTTTCCCTGCATGCTGTGAGACGTGTGCCTGTAAATCGTCATCAGCGTGCTGTGTGCAGAGACACAGCCTTTGAATCAGCCCTCTTTTCCTGCTTTTTTAACTGCAGCTGTGCCTAGTTCGGCAGATGAAGTTGAAAAATCAGGAAATAAAGATCAGGTAAGAGCCCGGGTGGGTGGGCAAAAACATCAGCAGACATAGAACCAGTTCTATGTCTGCTGCTCTTCAGAGCTACCAGTTCTATGGAGGTGGACAGAACTGGTAGAAACCCACCCCTAGCAGTCAGGCACAACACAGGTTATGTAGACAGTAAACACAGCATCGGACATAAAGATCTCAACTGCCTATATACAAATATACAAAGTGTGGGGAACAAACAGGGTGAACTCAAACTATGAATACATAAAGGTAGATATGATATAGTTGGAATAATAGAAACTTGGTGGGATGAACCCCATGATTGGAACATACTGGTAAAAAGATACAAACTATTCAAAAAACCCAGACCCCATAAAAGAGGGGGTAGAGTTGCACTGTATGTAAAGGACCACTATATTGCTACAGAAATGCATGAAACCAAAGATGAAAACCCCCTAGAATGCATATGGGTCAATATATATATATATATAAAAAGAATGACATGGCCATAGGTGTATATTATAAGCCACCCAATCAAGCAGAAAAAATAGATTTTTTTTTTGCCAACCAACTAACAAACACACAACAATAATAATGGGGGACTTCAATTATCCTGATATCAATTGGAAAACTAATTCTGCACCAAGTGAGAAATCAGATATATTCCTAACCAACCTAGCTGACAACTTTGTTCTCCAAAAGGTAGAGGATAAAACTAGGACAGCCATACTGGACTTAATTCTAACAAACAGAGAAGTGATAGAGGAAGTTGAAATTGCAGGAACCTTGGGTGAGAGTGACCATGTCATTCAGCAGAATTCACCCCACCCCATCCAATCCAACATCACTCAAAACTAGGCATGCATGCCCCTAAATACCTCTATTTCAACCACAATTGGCCTTAAATGCAAGCTGTTCAATGCAAGAAGCCTTGTAAATAAAATATCTGAAGTTCTCCTCTTTCTCCCTGACTCCATTACCACAGTAATAGACAATCATGTTAACCAATCAGATCGTGAAATCTGTAGAGGAGGTGGTGTTGCTATCTTCTATAAAGTCCCTACATCTAAAAAGCACCCAAGTTACCCAGAAGCTTGCTATTCCTGAGACCATTGTCTGTGAACTGTCCTTAAATATCACATTTCCATTCTTACTATGTTACAGTAGCAAACCTTGATTATATCATTCGAACATTGCAAACAAAGCTAAATACTCTACTAATATGAGCAGCATCCTGCCCACACACTTTTATCTTCTTGGTGACTTCAATCATACACCTCATAATTAACTAGGACCCTTAACGAATGTACAATTTGAACCCACACATGCAACCTTTCTACAATGCAGTAACAAATCTGGGACTAGAACAACTAGTAACCAACAACCACTAGATTTTAACAACTGCCTCGATCTCATCTTCTGCAATAGTTTGAATTCAATTTTACAGAATACAAATTAAAGAACACTTTTTCACATGATCACAACATGATTGATTTTGTCTCAACATATGTCCATACAAAAAACCATCTCAATGATGAATCCCCAGTTATAACTTCAAAAAAGGCAACTATAGATCTTATAAACAATGATCGCTCATCCCTTGATGGCAATTTCTATTCACTGGATGCAATACTGTAGAAGACTATTACAACGTTATTTTTGCTTGAAGTCAAAAGGAATCATCAAACTAATATGTACCAATAACAATTCCCAAAAACCAGAAAAAACAAATTACTCATAACAATAAGGAAAGCTTCAATCCAAAAAGAAATCACGCGGTGGAAAAAACAAATCTGGTCACTTTGCCAACTTCAAAAGCTGATACAAAAAATTTATGCCACCAGATAAAAACTGAATGCACCAATTATCACATTAAAGAAAAGAAGAAACCTTCTACGCACCAATTCTACCTGCACTTTCTAAAATTTTGTAAAACAACAAACTAAAAGACTCAAAATCCATCCCAATCCCTGAAAGGACCTAATGGTAAAGACTGCAATGATGACACAATTAAAGCTAACCTCTTGAACACATTCTTTGGCTCAGTATTTTTTAAACAGCAATGGATCATGCCCAGTATTCCCTAGTTGAACCACAGACAACTACAATGATCTAACACATATCAATTTTACAGAAAACATTGTTGAAAAAGCACTATGCAATCTAAAACCATCTCTATCTATTGGGACCTGGAATATGTGCCTACTTCTTAAAAAAAGCTACCACAGTCCATAGCCAAACCTCTCAGCATAATCTTTGAAAAATCTTTCAGGACCAAGCTCCTTGTCAAAACTATATGGTCACAAGCCACGGTCATCCCCATCTTCAAAAAGGGAGACCTCATCCTGGTTGAAAATTACAGACCAATCTCCTCTGCAATCACCTGTAAAGTCATGGAATCAATTATTAACCAATCCAATCATCCTCCACTTAAGAAACAAAACAACCACTCTCTCTCTAAATAAACAATTTGGTTTCAGAAAAAAAACTATCATGTAATCTGCAACTCTCCACCAGCAAAAACCAGATTGACTACACAACTTGATCAGGGCAAAGCAATAGGCGCAATCTACATAGACTTTCTGTAAAGCCTTTGATTCAGTGGTACACAACAAACTACCCTCAAAACCTAAATCTCTACTATATCTCTGGACACTGCATAACTGGATAGAAGCATTCCTGTAAGACAACAAAATGTGTCAAAATTGGGAGTTCCTATCAAATTCTGTACCTGTCAACAGTAGTGTCCCCAAGGCAGTGTGTCTAGGGCCAAACTCTTTTCATACTCTACATAAATGACCTCTGTGATAATATCAAGAGCAACTGCATTCTCTTATGATGATAAAAAAACACCATAGACAAAGCCACCCTTCAAAATCCCACCGCGAGACCAGGAATGGTCAAACAAATGGCAACTTCAAAATCTCAACAAATAAAATGCTCTGTGTTAAGGAATGTAAGCTCACTAACACTATTTCGGTTGGAAGTATATAAACAGGGATTAGACATTTTAATTACTGTCCTTTAAGAGAATCCTAAAAGTGTAATGGGTGCTCAAATGCCATAAGAGGGAGCCAGAAACCTGGTTGTCTTATTCTTAGTCTCAAGAAAATGTATCTCAAGTTCTGTTTTCCTTCTGTTGGAGAGTATTGCTGTTCTGCTGAATTGACCGATATTCGGGATTTTGATGTAAGTCTGATACAGATTTTTGATACTGGACTTTGTTATTGGATTATGCCTGATGAAACTGACTGATTTAAACCTGTGAATGACTTTGGACTGCTTATTTTGAACTCACATTTCTTGAAAGTAAAAACCTACTTTACTGTACAGCGTATCTGTGTGCTTGTGTGGTATTCAAACACTTCTCTCAAATATGTTCCCTGTCTATGTTTATTCTCCTAGTGAGGAATTACCTCAACACTCTGTCCTTACTATACTAAAAAAGAAATAAAAATCAGAAAATAAATAACAGGCTGAATAGTCAAGACCTTGTTGATGATCCAAACTCTGTCAAGGATCTTGGAGTACTCATCTCAAATGACCTACATGCTAGAGCCCATTTAACTACATAGCCAAAAAGGTGTTATGAGTTGTTAACCTAATCTTACATAGCTTTTTCTCTGGTAATATTACACTAATATACTAGAGCATACAAAACATTTGCTTGACCCATCCCAAATACAGCTCATCAGTCTGGAATCCACATTACATATCTGATATTAACACAGTTGAGAAACTCAAAAATATTTCACAAGAAGACTTCTCCGCTCCTCTACTTGTTGCAAAATACCTTATGCCACCAGACTCGAAATTCTACATCTAGAAAACCCTAGAACTACGTTGCCTTCAGTCCGATCTAAGTATAGATATAAAATCATACATTGCAATGTCCTATCCTGTCAATGAGTACTTCAGCTTCAGCCATAACAAACACAAGAGCAAACAATAGATACAAGCTCAAGGTTAATCACACCAAACTTAATTGCAGGAAATACGACTTTAGCAACAAAGTGGTCAATGTCTGGAATACTCGACCTGAAACTCTGTGGTTTCTTTCCCAAATCCCCCAAAACTTTAACCTTAGATCTGACACATTGACCTCACCCCTTTCCTAAGAGGACTGTAGGGGGCATGCATAAAGTGGCACCAATGTGCCTACATTCCTGTCCTATTGTTCTTTTTATTTTTGTTTTATTTTTCTTATATGTATCCCATGTATTCATTACTATGTTTTTACTTATCCCTATTATCTTAAATAAAATATAAAATAAAATATGAGCCAGCAGTGGTGCAGCAGCTTCAAAAAAAGCTAATGCAATCCGAAATTGCATTAAACAAAGGAATACAATCAAGATCAAAGTACTATAGCCATTTCCTATAAAAGCCTTAGTAAGACCACACCTAGAGTACTGCATCCAGTTTTGGTCATCACATTATAAAAAAGATGTTGAGACTCTGGAAGAAGTACAGAGAACAGAAACCAGGATGATTAGGACATTGAAGACTAAAACATATGAAAAACAGTTTCAGGAACTGGGCTTGGCTAGTCTAGTGAAGAAAAGGAGCAGGGGAGACATGATAGCAGTGTTTCAATATTTAAGAGGCTGCCAAAGAGAGGAGGGTGTCAAACTATTTTCTAAAGCACCTGTAGGCCAGACAAGGAATAATGAATGGAAACTGAACAAGGAGAGATTTAACTTTCTGACAGTGAGAACAATTAACCAATGGAACAGCTTGCCCTCAAAAGTTGTGGAAGCATCATCACTTGAGACTTTCAAGAAGAGATTGCACTGCCATTTGTTCGAAATGGTGTATCCCGCTTGGGCAGGGGGTTGGACTAGAAGACCTACAAGGTCCCTTCCAACTTTGATTATCTGTTATCTGTTTACTATACTGTACAACTCAGAGGCTTTCTGGGGTCTCCTGGTACTAACATGTCTCAACCTGGTTATCTTTTATGGATCAAACTGTTTGCTCCCATCATATTTTAAATAAAATTTAAAAGTAATACATCATATTGATAGCCTTCTCCTATATGTCTTTCTAACATGAGGCATTAGAACTCTCCTTGTATCCAGCAAATGTTGCTGTCTACCATTCTTGTTTGGGTTATTGAGAAATATAAACCAAGATTTTGAGGAGCTACCATGATAAGAAGGTCAGAGCTGCTGCCTCATATACAGAATTTTCCATCACTTTTTATCCAAGGCAAAACAGAAATGATAACATTTTATCACCTTTCCCAAAGCATGAATCAATTTGATTGATCCATTCACTACATTTTTTAATAAGTGTTAAATGTTCAGCATGTAAGAAGAATATCCAGTCTTCCGTGAACCAAACTCTCGGTGCCTTGATTACTTATGCACAGAGTCTATTACATTTTTTTTCTTCTAACCTTTGAACCCCCTAAATAGATGAAATATTCTACTTTTTTTCTACTTCTGTACCTTCTAAGAGCTTTCCCCAAGCTTATCCTTTTTAAATAAAGTAGAGCTAATTTTAGTTCCATTATTTGCAGTAGATCCTTGAAAGCTGATAGGTTTAGCTCTTTTCAAAATAATTAAGAGACATAAAAAACAATAAAACTGGGAAAAAAACTCATTTTAAAATGTTTCTTTGAATTCATATAAAACTATATCTCCTGGCCCTGACTCACCTTCAGAAGCTCCAATATTTTCATAATTCCATGATTCCCAGCTAAAAATTATAAATTTGAACAGCCTCATAAATAACATTTCCAGCTATTGGCTGGTTCAGCACAGCCAATGCTAACAATTTGTAAATTCTCTTGTGAATGGTTTCAGTGACTGCTTTTTGGTTGCCAAAGTGAGACTGGTAAGGAAGTGTTGATTAGAAGTAATAAGGACCATATTTCAACATAATCCAAACTTAAAAGTTATTGGAGCCTAATTCAGTCTTTCAATTAGACAGGAGATTTTATATTTCCAACAACTTGTTACCAGTTTTCAAACCAATCTCATTATTTAGCCAACACTCTTTCTGGCAAGAACATAAATACAAAAAATGCAATAATAATAAAGAATAGGTCTCTAGTCTCCTCTGCTATAACTCATTTCTGAATTATCACAATTCTCCACACCTGTTAAATGATTCATTTCTGCTTATTTTAGAAAATGCACATGGAATATAGTCTCTTATGTTAGGTGGTTTACACAAACATCAATGATGGTCATTAAATACCACTCTGACTAGCCTGGCCCCATCTATTCTCTGCCTCCTGAATCTCAGCTGATTGGCTGGGTCTTCTTTTGTTGCCTTGCATAGGAGAACCAAGCTGGAAATCAAGTTAGTGGGGTGGGGAGGGAATGGGATTTTGCAGTATCCTTTTCCTGCCATGCCCACCAAGCCACACCAAGCCCACCAAGCCATGCCCACAGAATTGGTAGTTTAAAAAATTTGAATCCCACTGTCTTGCTTATTTATTTTTCAATAATTTTACTCCCTGCTCAAAAAAAAAATCCTTATACAACTGAATTTCAGATCCCCAGGGCTCAGATCCCATGCTATCAACCTAACTGGAAGAAGGATGTCTTTTTTTTTAAAGTGAAACTTAATATCTCTTTTTAACAAAAAAAAAATGGAATATAGCTGATTACTATTCTTATTTTCCCATATGGCTCAGAGCAGGATAGACAGTCTGTAATCTTCAGACAATTGTTTCAGTCAAGTATCTTCCCTTTCAACATGCTGAATAGGAGGAGGAGATGGAGGAGGAGGGAGAGATGAGGGAGAGATGTCTTGACACCTTTTAATTCTATTCCAATTCAAAGTGACTTCAGTGGTCTTTGATGCTCATTGAGCTTGCTTGTTTGCTTGCAGGCATTTTATATCTGGACTAGGTAACATTAGAAATGTTAGAGAGTGTGGGGTTTGCTTCCTGTTTATAAACAGTAGTTTTCTCTACTTGTATTCCCCTTCTTGGTTGTTCCTTGACTACAGTATTGTTTCTGATTGTTTCTCTCATGTTAATCCCTGCTTATCTTGATCTTGACTACTGGAAATAGCATGGTCTTTCTGTTTCCATCTAGTTGGTGGTGGTTTGTTTTTGTTTTTTTATGATTTCAGTGGCTTCTACATTACTTATGAAAAAATGTGTCCTTTACAGGACAACTAGCTTTACAACTATGAATATATGGAATGTAATACATGGGAATGCAGTTGTTAAATTGGAGAATCATCATCATAATGTCAAAAATATGATCAGGATACATGTGGGAAGAGGAGATATCAAAAGAAAGTGTGGCTTTTTGTCCAAATGGCCAAGATTATTTTGAACAAAATATAAGATTATAGTTGTATGTAGATCCTTCCCATTGTTGGAGAAATATAATTGATAAAATATAATTTATTCTTCTCTTTCTTTTCTTTCTCTGTGTTTTTTTTCCTCATGCTTCAGACTGATCTATCTTTTTTTCTGCTTTCCATTTCCCTTTAATGCCTCTCCTTTTATTATAAAGAGATCTTGTTAGTTTAATAATGATTTTACATAGATTTGAGGACAATCACTTGAAAGCTTTTTCCTGTACAATTGGAATTTCTTGTCTTCTTGTTCTACTAAAACAAAAGTAAAGCATCTACTACACACTTTATTTTGCTCAGTAAAGCATGTAGTGTGAGGAAAAGAAATATCTCATGTGAGTTGCTAATTTGGAGATACATCATATTTCATTTATATTGTTATGCTCATTGGATCCAATGCAGTAATTAGATCTGATTACAAATAGGAATTCATCTTGGGGCTTCTAATAATTTCAGGTGATGAATTATCTGAAAATCCATCATGGATCAAACTAAAATAATTATTTCAGTCATAATTGAGATAATTTATACATGCATGATAATTCTGGCAATGTAAATCTTAAAGACTTTCTTTTTTCATGGGATGTGCATGTTCATTTGCACCATTTCCTACTTTTCAGATAAGAGGTGCTAGTGCTACAGTCAGTATCTTATGATACTTGCATTTCAATTCATATTCTTAAGATAGACTCAAATGTGTATAGTTAATGTATTAATTGATAACTTATGTCTTTTAAAACAGAAATTGAAAAAGAAAGTTGTGGAGATCCAGGAACACCTTTGTATGGCATCAGAGAAGGAGATGGGTTTTCCAATCATGATGTATTGAGGTTTGAATGCCAGTTTGGATTTGAATTGATTGGAGAAAAAACTATTGTTTGTCAAGAGAATAACCAGTGGTCAGCAAATATACCTATATGCATTTGTGAGTATAAATTAATATATTCCAATAATTTCTAACTTACTGTATGTATATATTACTGAAAAACTATTTTAAAGTAAAATCCTTTTTGAAACATTTTTATGGTCTCACCAAACAATATTTGATCTTCAAACTTTCAGTATTTGTACTGTATCTTATGCATAGAGCAACCAAGATCATTGGGGGACTGGAGGCTAAAACATATGATGAATGGTTGCCGGAACTGGGTATGGTTAGTCTAGTGAAGAGAAGACCAGGGGAGACATGATAGCACTGTTCCAATATCTCAAGGGCTGCCACAACGAAGAGGGAGTCAAGCTATTCTCCAAAGCTCCTTAGGGCAGGACAAGAAGCAATGGGTGGAAACTAATCAAGGAGAAAAGCAACTTAGAACTAAGGAGAAATTTTCTGATAGTTAGTACAATCAGTGGAACAACTTGCCTCCAGAAATTGTAAATGCTCTCATACTGGAAATTTCTAAGAAGAGATTGAATAACCATTTGTCTCAAGTGATATAGGGTTTCCTGCCTAAACAGGAGGTTGGACTAGAAGACCTCCAAGGTCCCTTCCAACTTATTCTATTCTAAATATTGGGAGAAAGGGCTTCGAAAGTCAATTTTAATTGGGTTCTTATCTCTTTTCTAATTTCTTTCCTGACTTTTGACAGTTCCTTGCCTATCTAATTTCACGGCGCCAATGGGAACTGTTCTTTCTCCTGACTACCCAGAAGGATATGGGAATAATTTGAATTGCATCTGGACAATCATTTCAGACCCTGGAAGTCGCATTCACCTTTCTTTCAATGATTTTGACCTGGAATCTCAGTTTGACTTTCTTGCAATTAAAGACGGTGATTCTCCTGATTCTCCAATCCTTGGCACATTCACTGGAGCTGAAGTGCCATCCCATCTGACTAGTAACAGCCACATTTTACGCTTGGAATTTCAAGCTGATCATTCAATGTCAGGCCGAGGATTTAATATCACCTATAACAGTGAGTAAATGTGTTTATTATGTATTTAATAATTATATTCATGGCCTTATTTATTAATATTTTTCCCCGGAGGGGGGGAGGGAGGAAGATGAGAGAGAGAGAGAGAGAGAGAGAGAGAGATTGTTAGTATTATTAGTATTCAGATCATATTAATTAATGAAAGAATTATGATGTCTTCTGGTTTCTCCTTCCTTCCTTCCTTCCTTCCTTCCTCTTCCTGCCTCCCTCCCTCTTGCTATCTTTCTTTCTTTCTTTCCTTCCTTTCTATTTTCATCTGGAAGCCACTATATCAAATATATGTATCTTGTTAAGTTTTGATTGTTTTAATTTGCTTTCCTTCACTATCTATTTGTAGTACAACTGCATCACAAAATAGAGTTCCTATGATATGAATGCTTGGCTTTATTTCCTTCTTCTTTTCAAGCCACAGTATCAAAAAAGCTATATTAACATTCTCACACCTTATAAATATGACAAAGAGAGTGGATGTCTAATGTTATTGCAATGTTATTGCAATGATTTGTATTAATGGAAAGTAATACACAACTTTATGCTATTAATAACAATATAAGTTTGTGCCTTTTCAGAAGTGACACTGGTGGCAAGAGCTGTTAATACTAAGTTGTCAAAGAGTAATTGAAGAACATTAAATTTAACTGAGCTCTGATGGATGTCATTAGCAGATTGTTTCAAAAAATTACTTCAAGGTTTTGTTTCTGACATGTTTCCAAATTTTTGCCTAGTGACAAATGTATCCTAAATTAAGATAGTGTTCTTTCCCAATGAACTTTTAAGATTCATTTTTAATACCAGTTCTTTATTCTTAAACTTGAATGATACCTTTCAAGTTTTGAACTAATTTTTTTGTTTGGAAAAACAAGGATGCAGGAGTTTTAGAATGTAATTGTACGATGAATAACTATTGGATCTTGTGCATTATCTTATATAAATAATTATATCTCATTCCATCCCTAATATCTCCATCAGTCTCCTCATAAAACCATACTAGTTAGCTTATTAGCAATCACTCTTATGAGTGAAAATATTTGTGGATCATCAAACACTGATGACATCTGCAAAAGCTTTTTAGAGTTACATTGATTATTTCTCTCTTTCTCTCTCCCTCCCTCCTTTTCTCTTTCTCCCCTGAGAGAGATGAAGAATAAATAACCTGAATCAGAAATTGTCACAGTTCTTGTTCTGCTTTTAAATTATGAACTGTTTGACAAATTGCTATTGCCCTCAAGCCACTTGACTTTGTTAACAGTTGACTCTCTTTCTCATTCATATGAATAGAAGAAGGGGTTTCTACCTAAAGGGTACTTTTATGATAATTTATTGTTTTGGAATATAAAACTTTATGTGTTAACAAAACTATTACAATGACGCCTTTAGGTTTAGTGTTTTTAATTTTGCATCCACTTAATAATAATAGTAAAATTATCAATTTACTTTGCTTGTACGTGAATACAATTGCCTACAACTGCCATATGTAGGACTTATCTAAATTTTGAATATGGAATTTACCACATAATTACCAAATTAAAACAGACAACAATGTGGTGTTGGAGAGCATCTATCTATCTATCTATCTATCTATCTATCTATCTATCTATCTATCTATCTATCTATCTATCTATCATCTGAAATGTCAGTCTCACATACAAAGAAAATGAAAGTAATTTTAATTATAAAATCAACTAACCTAATTAGTGCTTCTTGAATTAAAACATATAAAATCAGGTTCCCCCCCCCTTTTTTTTTCTTTGAATTTTGTAGTTCAGTTCTTCAGTGGAGGAGAAACAAAGCCAAAATGTGGAAATTGGGAAACACTTGTCAAAACAATGTTTGAAAGTATTGTATGTCCTAGTATATCCAACTAGTGTGGAACTAATACAACAAATATAATTGGGGGAAATTGGTATATTATAGAGCATAGTGCATCTATGTTAGAATCAATATCAATTAATATAGAGATCAAGAAAAAAAATTCAATATATAAAACCTGGGATCAAAGAACTTTGAAATATAATTGATAATTTTAAATATTTGTACTATTCCTTCCTTATCTTCTTCATCTTTTTAAAGCATTTGGACATAATGAGTGTCCTGATCCTGGTATACCAATCAATGCACGTCGGTTTGGAGATAATTTTCAACTGGGAAGTTCTATCTCTGTGATTTGTGAAGATGGTTTTATTAAAACTCAAGGAACTGAAACAATTACTTGTGTTTTGATGGATGGTAAAGTCATGTGGAGTGGACCTATCCCTAAGTGTGGAGGTATTTGGAACTTTTTAATAGTTTTTGTGTTAAAGTTAATGTATGTTGCATATTGGTTCTTAATCTGTGATCTAATAGGTGAATTTCACAGCAATCCTTTTTTGTCATGATGATGATGATATTTGCAAATATCATCTGATATGATTATCTTGGATGATAATCTAAGTTACTAAATATTGCATATATTAAATGTTTGGTACAGGAAGCAAAAAACATGCTGGTCTTTTTTCATATGTTTGTTCAGATTCCATATTTCTCAAGTGAAACGGCTTGCTCATTGTCATATATAAAACATCTAGGTCTGTAAATCTATTTTTCCTAAAATACTCAAATATCTTTACACTGACTGACATGGTGGCCTAGAAGTGGAACCTTGCCTCACAATCAGGAGACTATAAATTTAATCCTAGGTAGTGGCAAATATTTCTCTTTCTAAGCCCAAAGAGAAAATATTTGCTGTAAGCTCTGTGTAGGTGTCAGGAAGGGCACCTGGCCAGTAAATGCTCGGCTCCATTCAGCTGCTCCAACTATACCTCAGATTAAGGGATTACAGGGTCAACAATAAAAAAAAAAAGCCTCAAATGTTTTTACACAGCCATGTCAAAATACCATAATTTCCTACATAGTTTCAGGTAATAACATTATCAATTACATAACTGAGCTGAATAAAACTATCTTCTTCAAACTTAAAAAAAATATTTATCAGCTGGTAACATTTATACTCCTTAATTTATTTATGAAAGAAATGTAGCATTAAAATTAAAGCAGTGCTCTATTAATGTTGTGTTCAATCATTCAGTTAATTTAGTATTATACCCTATCATGGTCAATTTAATGTAACAACAATGTTTTGTTTTGGCTTGTTACTGTTTTGAAGCAAAACTGATTGATTTAGATAATTATTTATAACATTTTAAACATATTAGGTGTAGAATATTTTCAGTTACATGAAATCATTATAGTTAAGATTCATTTCCTGGGAATATGCAACATATATTTCTACTGAAGCCCCATTTCTTATTTGATAAGCAAACAACATATTATCATGTTAGGAATTATTTTTCTACACTAAGTACTATTTTTAATACAACAGTAAATGTAATTTTATGTGATTAAGATTATGATATTTGAACAATTGTGTTTTGATAGGATTTCAGGAATGCTCACTCTTGCAAAAGCTATTTCTACTTCATAAAAACTTCAGTTAAACATTGACAACATTCAGAATTATAATCATAGCATGTTTAATCAATTAAATGCAAGTAAAATAATATCCTACCTTATTTGGGTATATATAGTAGCAGGTCTCATTTTATCTAACTGAAAGGTTTTAAAACATTCAAATGGAAACTGCTGCTTTTCTAAAATTTATCTATCTACCATCTATATCTATCTATCTAACATCTATATCTATCCATCATCTATATCTACCTATCTGTCTGTCTGTCTATCTATCTATCTATCTATCTATCTATCTATCTATCTATCTATCTATCTATCCATCTATCCATCTATCCATCTAGTATCTAGCATCTATCTATCATCTATCATGTCCCACAAATTCCTCTATTTCAGAGGATTGGAAAATATATATCATTTTCATTTTAATATTTAAAGTTCTTTTTTTATGAATTGGTTAAAAGTCTTGTAACAAAGAAAAATACTGGGCATATGGAAATATATGTCTTGCTAAAGAAAAAATTTCTGTAAAAGTTAAGTTTTATCTTGTAAACAAATCGGGATAAAAATAATCTTATCTGGATCTAAAAAAAATTAACAAATGTCTCATTAAAGAATGTGTAGTTAAAGAATATGATTTTTTAAAAAAGATTGCACCAATATTTTTCAGTGTTTGCCAATGGAACATCAGAGTAATCTATTAACATTCTTCCAATTGAATTGACAATAATTAAAATAGCAAAAAATCATCATAATAAATATTAGGAGGAAAAATATTTAAGGTTTTATGATATTTTTAGATTGTTGAATGAAAAGGGAGAAGGGAAAATGTTATGTTAAGAATAATAACAGAAAATTCATGCTTCATTAACTCTTGGAAGATTGTATACAGTTCTGATTACATCTCACAACAATATTAAAAGAAAAGATGCAAAAAAGAGTAATCCAAATGCCCAAAGGGCTGGAACAGTTTCCGTACTGCAGCATTTTAGCATTTAAAAAAGAAATGAAAATAAGCAGAAGGTATAAAGTATAGAAATGAACATTTTAGAAAGTGTGTGTGTGTGTGTGTGTAAAGTAACTCTACCATAACATAGAATCTGTGTCATCCATCCTGTGCCAGGCTGAGTTGCAATAAGCAAATGTTTCAATCAAATTTATAAGCTTAGTTGTGAACAGTTAGGAAGTGACATTAGTGCTGCAACTGTAAATTAGGTAAAAACAATCTACATGAATCGGAGTAATTCAGGAGACACCAACTACTCCTCAATGCAATATTGTTCAAACATTACCTCATACTCTTCAATACTGAAGTAAGTTTGGAGACTCTAAATAGGAAATTGCTACTATGACTTATCATTGAGCAATGTAAAAAACAAAATGCAGCAGACAATTTTGATCTTACATTTTTATTCATTCACATGCAGGGATATGTTCACATAGCCATAATCATGTCAGGTTATTTTAAAATCTAAATTGTATGATCTTTCAAGCATACTGACAACAAACTACCTTGCCCAGCCTGTTCACAGAAATGTCTCAAAGGTGCTTTTCCAAAAGACAACTGGATTTCCCTTCCTTCTTTGAAAATGTTTTGCTTCTTATCCAAGAAGCTTCTTCAGTTTTCAAAGAAAAAAGAAAGTAAGTTCAGTTGCCTTTTGGAAAAGCGTCTTTGGGGCAACAATGACCTGGATGTTTGAGAATCTCTACAGATATTGGTTCATGGAAATATATTTCCCTAAAAGAAGAAGTGCAAGCCCATATTGTACTTTAGCCAAATTGATTTCTCTGATATTTTTCCCCCAAAAATTGCTAATATGTAATAGTGTAAATACATAAAGGAGCTATTGCCATTTCAGAATCCATTAATCTGTCAGCTCTTTCACAAGAACCTGCTGTTGAGTCACTCACATTCCCTTAGACAAATTAGATGTTTTTTGCTGTGTGTGGGTGGGAATGATAGGAGGGGGGAATCCATCTTCAGGCCTCATGAAACTAAATAGGGTTTCAGATAGAATGATAAAGTCTTTCCCCATTGCTGTAAAGTATGAATGCTTTTCAGTTTCATTTCAAACAGGTGTGAGGGTATGATGAATCCCAGGATATGTGAAAACTGTCAATTTTGTGAAGGAAGATGAATTAGAAGTGGTTGGAGCATACAAAATGTACTGTACAAATGAAGCACATTTTAGTATTTAAAATAATTTACTTGCATATTTTGCTTTGACAAATTGAGATAATATTTAAGAACAAAACATTTCTTAGGGATGGGCATCTTGATGAAAGCAGGATCACTTTAAATATGACATCATGACCCACATAGAAATAGCAACAGCACAATGCAATTTTCATTGGGCTCACTGGTTGTGAATGCCATTGCTTTTAAGTAACAATTTGAATAGTGCCATTGTTTTAGGTAACAATTTGAATAGTCTTTGTAATAAACATACAAGATGACTCAGTGTCAATATCCCCATACTGTAGAATAGTAATTTCATGTCTTATTTAGAAAAGCACATAGCTTGTTTAGTTTGTTTGTTCTGATGGGGAATAAAAATATATTTCAGAAGTGAAACTGAAAATCGTCCCTCTCCAAAAACAAAACAAAAACCAATAATGGGAAAGAGGAATTGAGAAAAGGCAGAGACCAACAAAAATTTGAAGCTTACAGAAGTGACAGTAGGACAGGACCATATTTCATTCTCCTTCCTGTTCTCAGTTAATCAGTTAAAAACTCCTTCCTATTAATCACATAGAAACCTCTACCAAAAAAAAAAAATGTTGCACACATTCTTGAGTGGTAGGGCCATGTTTTAAATGAATAAAATTTCTACCTTGCCTTCAATTGAATGAGTGAATTGCTGAGAGTGGTTATTTATTTATTTAGTATATGGCAGATACATGGACTTATAATTGAGAATGTTAATGTCTAGTCCCCCCAACTATTCAAGGACAGGGTGATCTATGTTGAAAAAAATCAGACATGGGGCCAGTGTAAGCTCTCAATGGACATTCAGACACAATGTGATGGATATTTTGTCAAGGAGCACCAGAGTTACACTGAAAGGTAGAGACAAGATCCCACTTTTAAACAATGAGTCCTGACAGACACCATGTTGGGTATGATCCTGTTCAAAGTTGACCAATGCTGGCGAGGAAGGTCCCTGGCACCTTTTGTGTAGGGTCAACTATATAACTGCCTATATCTGGGCTTTCAACAGCCCATTTGGCTTTCCATTGGTGTCAATGTCAAAGTTGTTAGACAGCTGTTGAGCAAGTGCCAGAGAGGGCTTTCTGGATTTAAGCCTGCCAATTGAAAGATGAAGAAGATCAGCATGAAGAAGTGAGTTTCTTATAATTTTGTTGTACTCCTTCACTAAGGCTTTCTGCCTTCATAGAGGTGGTTTTTTATTTATTTAGTGTATGTCAATACATGGATTTATAGTGATTCAAATGTTTATGTCCAGTCCTGGCAGACACAATGTTGTGTACAGATCCTGTTCAGAGTTGACCAATGCTGGGGAGGAAGGTCAAAACCTGGCAACTTGTGTCACAAAAGGTGACATCTCACAAAAAAAAAAAAAGATGAGAGTAGTAAAATCTGAACTAGAGACTCGTTATTTTGTTNAAAAAAAAAAAAAGATGAGAGTAGTAAAATCTGAACTAGAGACTCGTTATTTTGTTATGTAGGATTGCAATGCCAGCTTATAGCTGCAATAGTTTATTACTGACTTTCTTTGATTTATACTTCACTGTAACTCAAGTTCTGAAGATAAACTAGTTCCTTCTTTCCAGCCTTCCTTTCCAGTCTTGTGATTTCCTTTTATTTCAGAAATCTGAACATGATGACTGTTCTAGCCTGACAATAACAACTTGTTGTTTTCTTCTTTATAGCTCCATGTGGTGGACATTTTGCAGCCCCCAGTGGAGTCATCCTTTCTCCAGGCTGGCCTGGCTATTATAAAGACTCCTTGAATTGTGAGTGGGTGATTGAAGCAGAACCAGGACACTCTATCAAAATTACATTTGAAAGGTCTTAACAAAAGCTTTCTTTTTTCCTCCTTCTGTTTTTTTTTTTTACTTTTAACTGATGGCCAGGAGATTACAGCAGAAAATAACCTTGATTTAATGGACCAGCAGGGTAGGAGGGAGGTGTCCATTGCTTCTGAATGTCCATTAAATCCAAAAGTCTTTTTCACTGATGTATGTTCTTTTTATCATGACATCCTTTCAGTTGAGACAAATCAGGTTGTTTGCAGTGATTTTTCATGATTTGTGACTTCATTATACAAACAGTCTGCAATTATATCATTACACGGTGATGCAAATTGACATAGTTACATAAATTTAAGAGAATTTTCTGCTAAGAATGCAACGCTTAAGAATATCTATTACATTTTTTTAAAAGATGCTCTGGTAAAAAATATCTTGTCTGTTGAAACTGGAGTTAATTAAAAGCTTTTATTATTATTGATTTTGAAACAGAAGCCAATTTTATTTATCATGTTTTATTTTATTTATACTTCAGTAAACACTGGTAAAGGTGTCTGGGTCATTGAAAGTATAACACTGTTATCCAGTGGATTCAGTGATAGAAGATATTAAATTTAATGACTTAAAGGTTTGATGGACATGGAGAAGTTGCTTCTGTTTTGTTAGCTCAAAGTGATGGACCATACAGGTTCTGAAAATTCTGTGTGAAATCCCCACTATTCTGTAACATATTTTACTGATAGTGCCACAATTAGGATGTATTTCTACACAGGGTATTCTTCTACAGAGGTTTTGTAATGTCAGGACAGGGATATATATATATATATATGCAGCTGCAGAGACAACAATGTAACACCAAACTGCTTCAAATTAACATTTCATAAGCACACAGCAGCTACCAAAAACGATATCCTGAATAGAAGGAAACAGAATTGGGCTTCTTAAACTCAGCACTGAGTTCACAGTAAAAGAATTCCAATTAGATCAGTTACACAAAGATCTTGGCTAGCACTACAAACCCCTTGCGAATTGAGCCAGAAAAGTCACCCTCTAGTTTGGGATAGGTCTCAACAACTTAAACACCAAACTTGGAGACGCTCGAAACGAAACGCCTTACACACACAATGATAAACTCTACAAAGAAAACTAAAAAAAATAGAGAAATGACGAGGAAGTTCCCAAATAACCCACACAACGATACCCGTGAAAACAATTAGCATTAGTACAGAAGGGATCTGTTTCGAGAACATGGAGAACCTCACAAAAACACGAGAATCCAGAGATCTGTCCATTTCCACCCAACAGGAATTGATCAACTTACTGCACATGCACAACCGCATCCCAAAAAAATGACCAAGACGAGAATCCATCAGTCTATCGTCGGCGAGATCTATGTGCAGCCCTAAAACAAACACAAGATTAAAATACAAGATGAAGCCTGCACAGAGCTAAAGAACACGAAGTATACGGCCCAGGGTTGTCCTAACTCGTCAGATGACAGTTGACACATTCTGTCAATGAGTGCAGGTAACAATGACACCCGGCCTTTACGGAGGTGATGGTAGCTTGGACGAACCAAGCCACTCAAAGGATAATCTTTTGCAAAAAAGGATCGATTCAGAGCGTTTACAACGAATACCATCGAAAAATGATAACAGCTAAGTATACTCGACCCAGCAAGACAAAGGAAATGCACACCAGTAGTAATGGACGAAAAGAACTATAAACAAAATTGAACAAACCTACCAAGTCTCTCAAGACTGCCACATACAAACCTAAAACACAGACCACCAGCCACATATCTGGAAAAATTAACCGAAGAAGGAAAATTATAACCAGCCAAATAAGCAAGAAATCCAAACAGAAACGACATCATCGATCCCATAGAGAAAAATATTCTAGAATGCCAATAATAGAAGTAACGGCCTCTCATCATAAAGCTCCATCCAAACACAAGAAAGGCAATACCGCTCTCAGAACCTCTAGTCCAAGCTCCATAAGGGCGGCAGGGGGGAAGTACCGAAGACAGAAAAAGAGAGGCCATAAAATGCTAAAATACTCTAGCAAATACAACTACAGCCCCATGCTGAAGACCTCGCAGCTTCATATGTACAGAAACTCATACCCTACTTTATTCTTAACTGAATCTATAAATTAAAAAGAATTGGCATAGCAATATGTAAACAAGAGAAGATCTGCTTGTAAGTTTTCGACGTGGTTTCACATCACTATTCACGTCAATGTCCCGATATAAGAGAAAACTCTTGAAATCATCAAAAATGAATACACAACACAGCTAAAGACCTCATGGTAACTAACAGAACACTGCCCTAACCACACACAGTATTCATATACAAAGGAACAAAGATAGCCAAAGCAAATTGAAGGAGAGTTCGACCCTTACGGATAGGTTAATCGACCGTACAGTGGGAGACCGAGTCACATCCCGCGTTGGCAGAACGCTTGTTCATAGAGATATTCGAATCCAAGAGCGCGTCGGGCTCAAATGCCAACACAAACCCTAAACTAATGGCATAAATGATACATCGATCACATTATGTGATTGGCCCAATGGAAAAGAAAACCTAAACAATTTCCTAAACACACCTAAACAACACCACCCCAAAAATCAAGTTTCACCATGGAAACGGAAATAAATCAAACAACTACCATTTCCTAGATGTACTAATCTACAAAGAAGAGATGGCACACTTGGGACATCACCATATACCAAAAGAAAAACACACACCAACTCGCTACCCTCAACGCCGACAATCCCACCACCACCCAGCACAGACAATTCCGTGGCGAAACACTAATTACCAGAAACCAAACGCCTGGCAGATAAGAACAACATATAAAACTGAAAACTATAACACCCTGACTGAAGTATTGACAGCCAATGGCTTCCACAAAAACAAAATCACCAAGCTTGAATCCACAAAAATACACCAAGACATAACAGAGACCTAGAAGACCCAACAGACCTAATGGAACAGCTGTCTGCCCTACATAAGAGGTACTACAGATAAAATCAGTAAGATACTACAATCAGGCATCACATCAAAGACTGGCCTTCAAAACAGAGCAAAAAAATAGCAGCCATCCTGAGGAACCCCAAAGACAAAAATTGACCTGGAAAACCAAGGCATATACGAAATTCCCTGTACAATCATGCCGGCCACATACATTGGACAGACCAAAGAAGATAAGTACCCGCCTAGATGAACACAAAAATGCAGTAAAAAAGCTGAACACACCTCCTACACTAGTCCAACACATGAAAACCAAACAGGTCACAACATCAACTTCATTGGCACAAAACCCTAGCACTATGAAACCCCAGCCACAGAATCATCAGAGAAGCCATAGAGATTAGAAAAAAGACCTGAACAGCAATGAATAGAAGAGATGATTCCAGCAGACTGTCAATCATTTGGAAGCCGCCACTCTCAAATAGAAAGATCTCCACACCACCAGGCCAGGCAAACACCTGAGTCACAGACAGACTTCCTCTGATGCCTCCAGACGATCTCAGCTACACCCCCACCAGGGCACCCAGGTGAAACCCAGCTTGCTGATGAATAGCTAGCCGTCCTTTCACACGAGCCAAGCTGCACTGAAAGCCTCACACACAAAGAAACAGACGTGTTGCCAGCCAATCAAAGCCACAAAACGACAGAAGAAACCAGAAGAAACACCAATCAATAACTCCAAGTCCAATGAACAAGACCAGGTTAATAAGCCAATCAGAATAGAACCAGCCTCAACATTTGAAAACAGAGGAACTGATAGAGACACACTTCCAAGTAACAGAAGCCTGATGATGCAGAATGAGATTCTGCTGAAACGTGCTAGACAAACTTTAACAGAACTACAATGAGCTACACTTTAACAGAACTAAGAATGACGTGGTGATAATACCCGAAGGAAGCTAAACGCACAAATGTAAAGTACCCGCGGAGAAGCCTTAAAAAACCAATATCTGAACCTCTAGCGGGGGAAATAAACAGCCAGATCCAAGAGCTATGAGAAGCTGGAAGTTAAAGAGCAAGAGAATACTATGTGACCTAAAATTCCCTATGCAGCTGCAGAGACAACAGTGTAACACAAAACCTGCTTCAAATTATACTATTCATAAGCACACAGCAGCTACCAAACGTATCCTGAAAAGACAGAATTTGTCTCTAACTCAGAAATGAAGTTCACAGTAAAAGATCTCCAATTAGATCAAGTTAAACAAAGGATTTGCTAGCACTACACCTGGAATTGCGCAGCAAAAGTCACCCTCTAATTTAGGGATACGGATTCAACAACTTACAACTTGGAGAGCTGAAACTGAAAGCACTTAACAAAAATGAATAAACTCTCAAGAAACTAAAAAAAAATAGAAAATGACAAGAAATTCCCAATAACGCCACACAACACCTTGAAACAATTATATAATCAACGTTTCCAACAGAGAGAACTCAACAAAACAGAAACAGATTGTCCTATCCAAAGGAAATTCTAATGTTATGCCATAAGCCACCCAAAAAAAATCCCAACCAGAAATCCATCATATGTGCAGTAAGAACCACCTAACCAAAATTTAAATACTGATTAGAAGCTGACAGAATAAGACAGCCAGGTTACTCAACCAGCATCTTATGTCACAAATGAAACGCCCAAAAAAATAATTTGCAAAAAGATGAATTTCAGAGCATTACAAAACCCGAAAAATGATAATCAGCATAATAATGACTTCCAGACAGACAAAGGAAAATGCCAACAGTAAAGTAATGGACAGAAAAGAACTATGAAACAAAATTGACAGACCTACTCCAAGACTCCCCACATAACAACCTATAACACAGACCCAACCACAATATTCTGGGAAAAATTAACCAAGAAGAAAATTATAACCAGCCCACATAAAGGCAAGAAATACCCAAACAGACGATCATACCCAAGAGAAAAAATCTTCTAGATGCCCCAAATTATAGGCCTCGTCCAAAAATACAAACAAAGAAGGCATACCCTCTCAGACCCATAGTCAGCTCCATAGGACACCATTACCAAAACCTAAGCTAAATACTTAAGCAAAAACAATTACAGCCATGGACTGACCGGCAGTTATGTGACAAAAGCTTCATACCACTGTCTTAGAAATAATCAAAGATCTACAGTAGAAACAAGAAGATCTGCTTTGTTAAAGTTTCGCACGTGATTTCCACACTAATTCATCAAGTCCGCGATATAAGAAACTCTTGAAATCAATCAAATAAATACCAACGCAGCTGATCCTGCAAACTAACAGAACATTGCCTAACCAACACCATATTTCATAATACAAAGGAACAAAGATACAAGCAATTGGAAGGAGCCCTATGGGATCACCACTGTCACCCGTCATTGCAAACGCTGTTCATGGAAGTTCGAGTCCGGCCTGGCTAAATGCCACCCCACTCAGGCTAAGATACATCGATGACGACATTTGTGATTTGAGCACCACTGGAGAAAAGAAAACCTAAACAAATTCCCTAACACACCTAAAACAACAACCACACCACCAAAATATCAAAGATTCGACCATGGAAACGGCAATATCCCTACCATTCCTAGATGTAACTTAATCGTACAAAAGCAACAGTGCACACTGGACACACCATACCAAAAGAAGAACCACACACATACCAACCGCTACCTACCGACGTTCGTGTGTCTCCGGTTACTACCAGACGTCCGAATTGTACCCACCGAGAAGCCAGAACTACCCATGGCCAGAGTAACATTTCGCGTGGCGAAAGCACACATGACCTCATTAGCAAGGCGAAGACGACAAAACGCAATGGCACGATAAGACCACATATAGACTGAACTATGCCAACCCCATGAACTGACAGTCTATGAACAGCCATGGCTTCCAGAAAAAAACAAAATCACTCAGCTTGATTCCACAAAAAAATACACCAAAGCATAATCAGGACCATAGAAGACGCAACAGGACACCTATGGAACAGGCTGTCTTGCCGACATAAAGAGGTATCTGACAGAGTAAATCAGTAAAGATACTACCAGGCATCAGCAACATTTCAAAGGAAAAACCCTGCCTTCACAACAGACAAAAAAATAGCGAGCCATCCTGAGGAACCCCAAAGACAAAATTGACCTGGAAAACCAAGGCTATACGGAAATTCCCTGTACATCATGCCGGCCACATACTGGACAGACCATAGAAGAATAAGTACCCCCTAGATGAACACAAAAATGCAGTTAAAAAAGCTGGAACACACCTCCTCACTAGTCCAACACATGAAAACCACAGGTCACAACATCGAACTTCATGGGCACCAAAAACCCTAGCCACTATGAGAGAGAGGGAAAACCCCAGCCACAGAATCATCAGAGAAGCCATAGAGATTGAAAAAAGACCTGAAAGCATGAATAGAAGATGTGTGTGTGTGTGTGTGTGTGTGTGTGTGTGTGTTTAGAAAATTGTATCTTTCTTCAATATTTGTATTTAGTAATTGTAATATTTCTATTTAGTAAAAAAAAAGTGTAATTGTTTTAAACTTTTTATATACTGTTTTGCTTATCTAAGGCATCATGTTAACTACAAACTAGATCTCCCAATGGAACTCACTCCCTTTTATTGAAATATAATATTTTTACACAGTTTTTACATTTTTAAGTGGGTACTGCCCACTGAGAGTCTGATCGGTGGTCTCTAAAGTTGATGAGTGAATACATTTCCAAAATAAAAATAAATAAATAATGACTTCGGTGTGTAGATCCAGGATACAGCCTTCCTTTGATACCCTGAAATATCCTGCTGGTTATTAATTAGTCATAATTGCTTTATATTCTATCCATTAATAAAAGCATTGTGTATTTCAATGATATTTACAGTAAGATATAAATAAAATACCATTGTGATTATCTACTTTTTGTGAGATTACCATAAGTATCTTATGGGCCATTAAAAGATAAATACAATAGACTATGACTCTTCCTATGTTTGAAAAAAAAATAGTCATCTAGATTAAAAAGAGCTAGTATGATATACGATATAATCTATAAAATTGTGGGTTATATTAAATGTATCATTTTTGAACAGGTCATAACAGTAGTAATTATTTTTAATAATTTTGTGTGTGTGTATGTATAGACTGATAAAATATTTAGACAGGATTTGTCAAGGACCTAGGGGAGACAAGTGTTTGATGGTGTTGAAGGTATTGTTGCAGGATGTATGTATACTTTTCGAAGTAAAGCTGCCATTTGCAAATGACTGGTGGTGATTTTGTCAATGGTAATGGTGTTCAAATTGTGTTCCAGTTGTTTTTGAATTATTATTGCTTTGTTGTAGTTGCTGCTGCTGTTGCTTTTCTCAGTCATCTTCAAAATTCTTCCTAATTTTGAAAGATGTATCTCAAAAAAGATGTAAAAAAGGGGAAAGAACAGAAATACTAAAAGAAGAAAATCTATATTTTAATCACTATTTTTCCTTTCTTTTTCTATCAACTTCACTTTTTCTAAGCCTATGGTTCTCTACCTAATACATAGGCAATGGTTTGAGTTGCAACTTTGCTCCTCTAATGTTTGGAAGCTAGTCACCACAACTATCACAAACCAAACATCTGCTTTTGCTCAGGTGGAGGCGAGGACATGAAGCTTCCCCAAACACATTCCTATTCTTATATTTAAAAAAAGAAAGAAAGAAAAAGCACTGGAGGGCCCTTGTGGGAATTACAGATTGCCTCACCCTGCTCTACTTTTCTCTTGTAAAAGGGAATGTTGGTTTATAATAGATATATTTCCTTTAAACATGCTAAAAAAAACCCTTAATACTAAATACTAAAGTCTGAGAAGTCTAAGAAGGAAATATTTTACTTCAACATTTGCAAATGAAATTTTCTCAAGGGATTTTTCCATAATAAATAAATTCACTGAAATTGTAATTTGCCAAAATAACACGAAAAGTTAGTTTATTTTATAAATTTTATAGCCTGTCATAGTTCAAAGACTCTCACCACATTACAAAGGAAACATAACAAAAATAAACCACCCAAACTTTGGCTACTCCTAAAAATCAAAGTGCAAAGTTTGATGGAAAAGAATCTTTTTTTTTTTGAACTATTGTTTCCTCCTCCAAATAATATCATTTGATATATTATATATATTTAAATGATACAGTGGTATACAAAATGCAACACACATTTGTTTTTATTCTTTCTGTAGCTTCAGTGTTGATATAATTCTCAAACAGCATCATTCTTTTTGAAAATTTAGCTTAGATGACTGTTTCATGACTTTGTTTACACTTTAGATATTTGGCTGAATTATCCAGGTTAGCCAAATTAAAAAAAATAAAATAAAATAAAATAAACCATCATGAATAAGAACTAATTTGACATATTAATTTGCTTGTGGAAGGTCTGACATCCATTTGTAAAGCTGTCTTTCAAATTGAAAATTCATGCAATTGATCCTGAATAAGACTCCATAGCTTTAGAGAACGTGTTTCCCTTTTTACTTCAATTGGAAAAGTGATGACACGATCTGTTAAATGTTACAGGTTAATGTATTATCACAAAAATGGGAAACAACTAGAAAGGGAATATAAATTAGTACTTTTATCTTAGCATGACAATTGAAACATAATTATTACAGTTTAAATGCAAGTAGTTAATCAGCCTGTTGTTAAGTACTGCATTAGACTAATGATCTTGGATCTTGCTCATGAAACTATTAATTCATTTCCCAGAATAATATTGTACTGTACATTTCAAATCTGATTACAGGTAAGCTTAATGTCCTTTGGATTTTCTCAGTAGCTTAGATACTGAGAGTTTTTTTGTTGTTGTTACATCTAAGAAAAATATTAAACCTGGGTTTATGCTTCTTTATAACTAAAGTACATTTGATTTTCATCATGAAATCTCATTTAGTGAAGAGGCATTAGGCATTTGACAATTAATATATTGAATCAATTTTCAAGAAATCATTTGCTGAATCAGATACATGCATTACTCTTTCAAACATAATTTTGCCTTAGGCAATATAGTGAAAATACTTGTCTTTGCAGAACAGTTAGCATTAGTAATGGTTTTTTCCCTCCAGTTTTGGTGTTTGTTTCTTAGTGGGTGTGCGGGAGTGGAGAAAATTGCTATTCAGTCGTGCCCAATTTAATAATTCATCAAGTATTCTCTGTAAAAACAAGACATTTAGTTTTAGCTGCAATAAACAAAGTTCGAGAGGACAGATTGCACATTAAAGTCCAGCTGCATTGAAAAAAAAATAGTGTAATAATTCAATATAAACCTATGGTGTTTCTTTTTTAAAGATAGTTTTGAAGGTACTTGAAATTCATAATATAATCTTTGAGTGATTTAGAAAAAAGTTAAGTGAGGATTGGTCTGCAATCTTGAGGTTTTTCTGGGCTGACAGCTCTTCTTGAAGAGCAGGTGGCAACTGTGGTTAGAACAGCCTTTGCATGGAGACATCTTGTCTGCAAGTCATGCTCATTCTTAGATTGGGATATGCTGCTCATAGTCACTCATGATTTGGTCAGTTCCCAAAACTAATGCTTCCATGTCAGAAGCACCAAAGTGCTTCTGTGGTGAAAGGATTTGCTGGTGACATAACCATTGCCTGGGGGTGTCCAGTTGGGGATACCTTTCTTATCCTTGTAAAGTTGCTCACCGAAATGGTACCCATTTATCCACCTGTTTTCAAACTGCTGAGTTGGTGGGAGCTGAAGTATGTGAGAGGAGCTCACCCTGCCCTATGGCAGTAACAGGATTTGAACATGAGGCTGCTAATCATCAGCCAGAGTTCTAACCTCATCAGTCACTGAGCTCCCAGGTCCCAATTAGAGCATTGCAATGCACTCCACATGGAGATATGCCTGAAGAGTATGTAGAAGCTGTGCTGTTCCAGAGTGCAGCAGTATAGGCAGTAACATTACACCTATGTAGCATGGCTACTGTGTGGTGATTCCCAATCGGCTTTTGAGTTCAATTCATCAGGTTAAAAGACCTACAGAGAACTAATGCATTTTGCCCATCCTACTAGGCTTGGCAGAATGAGCATACTCTTGGCAAACTGTGCACCTGCTGAGGCCACAGAAATGTATCTTCTTTGTCATGGTGTCTGCCTTATTCCATAGGCATCCCCCATAAAATGGATGGTCTCAATTCAGTTGGCCTTCAGGAAAGAAGTGAAGACCTGTTCATGAAGCTAGGATGGTACTGTTGATTAATGGATACAAGTTTTATCCAGACCACAATATGTTTTTATTAATTTATTTTAGGTTTATTGTTTTAAAATATATTTTTTAAAAAAAAATCTTTTTTCCCACCCAGAATTCCTTCAGGTAGTTGAGCAACCATTTATTTAAAAAAATATATATTAAAATCTTTGCATATCCCTTTTACACAAAATGTAGAATAAATCGATAGTGATAAATTTTCAGTGAGACTGTGTTATGGCTTAGATCAAAACATCCTGTCTGAGTAAATTGATGCTATCTATTTGGATATTGTTTTGTTTCAGTAATTTCAACAAATATTTATTTCATAGGATTTTTAGTTTTAAAATTATTCATTATGGCTTATTCAATAAATATTTGATTATGAGGTAAAAGAAATGGTTTGATTTGGACAAACCTATGTGGAGATACAGAAACCAATAACATTTCAGTTAGTCAAAGAGGCTTAGATAATTTAAACAAAGCTTTAAAAGACAAACAGTGGTAACTGCAACAATAAGAGTTAGATAAGCATTATGTTCAGTTAGTTGATTCAAATTCTGACTGAATCCAGTGTAATAACTGTCCAGACTTAGATATTTATACATAGGTTTGTAGATATTTGCCTTTGCAAAATAATTAATTTTATAGTATTTCTTGTGATTAACTGAGATTAAATCATGATAAAATGGAAATGTAAAGATACAACAGATATATAATTCATATAATTTAATTATATTTAATTAGACTGTTATGATTCTTATGGGTAAAGTTGTGGCTAATTATTACTTGATTATGCTTGCTTGGACTAGCAAAAAATGTGGATATCCCTGAGGCGTAAACTGCAAAGGGCCTGAAATGTGATTCTGAATATGCTACTAAATCAGGGGGATTATCAAGATAGCAGCCCTGACCATGCAATTAAAAGGGGGTGAAGCTTTGACTTTGGCTTCCTTGTGGCTGTCATCTTGCTTTTCTTGACCCTCATCACACCTTATAGATGTCCTTGGTGTTGAGGCAATACATTGTGTTTATTTCAATAACAATCCTAGAAAACGTTGTTTACTGTAGGCACATGCAATAAACTCAGGGACTACCAGGAATTTGAGGCAGCCATGCTGATTTTTTCAGAGAACGTAGAACCTTAATGATTCAGCACCCAAATTTAGAAATGTATTTCAGTAGCTTAACAAGTCTTCCTAAAAATAGTTTATCCCTAGTCATATCTTAGAGAGTCAGTTAATGGTTAAAGTAACAAACTATAAATTGATTGAACAATTCTAATTCTGCCTCAGGCATAAAGACAGCTAGGTGACCATGGGCCAGTCACTCTAGGAAGAAAGCAAGGGCAAACTACTTCCAAAATCTTGCGAAGAAAACTTCAAGAATTAGTCTAAAGTTTGCTGAGCAGTCACAAGACAAAACCTTATATGTCAATGGAGGTTCTCAGTCATCCAGATCATGGTTGTCCCAAAGGTGCTTTCCAAGAGGCAAGAGGTGACCTTGATAAAAGAGATAAGTGGCCTCAAAAATTCTCTAAATTATTGCAAATGATCAGCTATCTGCAAGGAATATAAATCCTTTCATTGCCCACCATTCAGTCAGAGCTGAAGAAGCTTCTTGGATAAAAATGAAACATTTTCAAAGAAATACAAGAAAATCCAGTTGCCTCTTGAGAAAGATGTTGGGACACCATCCTTAAACTTTAGCTAATTTTTTTCAAGGTCACATTCAATTTTGAAAAAAAAATCCAAACTGAAGTAAATCACATGAAAATATTTATTAAAATGATGTCCTCAAACAAATACCTGAAAAAGGATGGTCTATAAATATAATTATTTCAGTTGACAATATTTCCCCTACACCTAGGATTTTTCCTCCAAGCTTAACTCCTAGATTAGGAGAACCCTTGCGAGTTTCATCATGTGACTTCCTTCATTATACAGTTCATTTGTAAAACAACATAAAGGGTGTAAATATAGCAATTGAGCACTATCACCACAGAATGGAAATGGATGTATCATATAGTTGAGAGGCAAAATTCATGTGTTTAAAGATGTTCAGAATCATATGGACTTCTGAGACATGCTATAGTGATATCTGCCATGGTTTTAGAACATAATAAAATAAAGGAATACACTGGTCATCATTAGTATTTGAAAAATGTATTTGGAATATGATTTTGAAGGAATTATTTTTTCAAACAATAAGTATAACAGTTTTCTGAGCATACAGTCTTTGATTATATTTTATGTCTCTGTGTGCTTCTCCAACTTAGATTTCAGACAGAACTCAATTACGATGTTCTTGAAGTACATGATGGACCAAATCTTTTGTCACCACTTCTTGGATCTTACAATGGTACACAAGTCCCTCAATTTTTATTCAGTAGCAGCAATTTCATTTATCTCTTGTTTACAACAGATAACAGTCGATCTAATAATGGATTCAAAATCCACTATGAAAGTAAGTATTTTTTTTCTTCATATTCTTTGGCAAACATAATGTGTATTATTGTTCCTGGCTATATAAAAAGGAATACTGATACAAATGTTTTTCATGATCTTAGCTACCACCTTTTCCTCAGTGCTCACAGGCTGTGGTTATGAGACCTACACAAACCAGTTAGATTTGGACCCTATTACCAATATATTTTCTAATCATAAATATGAAAGATTGTTTCTTGCCCTGTGTATAGCCAACCTGACTCCTGTAATCTCTAAGGTGGATGATCAGCTCCTGGTTTGCTGTATATTAGTCAAGTAATGATATAGGTCTCCAGCTGCAGTATCCAAATTACCAACATTTCCCACAGGCATTGCTAGTTCAGATATTTGAGTTGTAGAAATGGACTGAATCAGCAATGTTTAGGTGAGATGGAGAAGAGTAAATGCACAAACTACAACCTATAAGTAAAAAGAGACCTGGAAAAAGTTTACTAGAGTGGAATGGTGGGTCAAAACATTGATTGTCTTTTCAAACATAGCAGTCAAGATTGTAGGGGAATAAACCTTCAGTTCTCTCCACTGATGACCAGTGGAAGTACCAAATAATGAAAGCTTTCAAAGCATGGAACTGAAAGAATGGAAAGATTGAAAGTTATTATGAATGTCTGTACTTCAGAGTGATGAGGGTAATATTGTCAGACTGTCAAAACTGTTTTTTTTCTCTTAACTTAAAAAATATTGATATACTGCTGGAATTATTATAAAGTTCTAGGTTAGTTCTTGGTGGCTTCCAAAGTCCATAGAAAAGACTAACACTTTGATAGTCATGTCTCCTATTTGCTATGCATTCCTTCCTTTTAAAATCTTCCTGAAAATGTATTATATGTTGGTAATCCTTGACTTACAATTATTCATTGTAAGTTACAACAGTGTTGGAAAAAGTAACTTCTGAACTGAGCTACCACTTACTACCATCACAGCATCCTTACAAACATGTGATCAAAATTCAGGTGCTTAGCAACTGGCATGTACAAAAACTGAAACATTCTAGGTTCATGTAATTGCCATTTGTGGCCTTCCCAGTCAGCTTCCTTCAAGCAAGGTCAATGTGGGACTTGGGAGTCTCTTAATGACCATCGCAAAAAGGTCCATAAAATTGGGTGCAACTCACTTAACAATTGCCTTGCTTAGCAACAGAAATTCTGGTCCTAATTGTGTTCATAAGTTGAAAACTATCCCTATGTAGTTAAATGTATCATTTAATACAATAGCAAAATAACAGAGTTGGAAGAGACCTCGGAGGTCTTCTAGTCCAACCCCCTGTTAATTGGAAAACTCTACACCATTTCAGACAAATTACTGTCCAATCTCTTCTTAAAAATTCCAGTGTTGGGGAACCCACAACCTCTGGAGGAAAGTTGTTGCACTGATTAATTGTACTAACTATCAGAAAATTTCTCCTTAGTTCTAAGTTGCTTCTCTCCTTGATTAGTTTCCATCCATTGCTTCTTGTCCTGCCTTCAAGTGCTTTGGAGAATAGATTGACCTTCTCTTCTTTGTAGCAGCCCCTTAGATATTGGAATACTGTCACATCATGTCACGTCATGCTGGCATGTTGCTAATTTATTGTGTATTTCTTTTTTTCCTGAACTTCAGGTGTAATGGTTAATACCTACTCTTGTTTGGACCCTGGTATACCTGTACATGGTCATCGTTATGGACATAATTTTTCCATTGGATCAACTGTGTCATTTGGGTGTGACCCAGGCTATAGACTAAATCATGAGGAGCCTCTGCTTTGTGAAAAGAACCACTGGTGGAGCCATCCACTTCCAACTTGTGATGGTATGAATAGTCAACTTTGCCCATATTAATAACAAAGACAAATTCATTATATTCATTGATACAACAATAGTCATTCTTCTTACATAAACTCTTTTTTTGGGTGTGTGTGTGTGTGTGTGTGGTGCGGAGAGGCTTGTTTGTCCACATTTAGTGAACATTACAGGGTCTCAACAAAAATCTTGTAATTATATCTGTGATCAGTGATGTAGGCAATCTAATTTGCCAGCTAAGAAAAAGATATTTAAAATTCAAGTTCACACCGCTTTCTAAACTGTTATTAAAAAAACAATATAAGAGTCATTATTTTTTAATGATTTTCTTCATATGATACTATGGTATTTTCCTCGGTGGAAACAAATAACTATCATACTTGCAGATGGGGTAATTAATAGAATGGTTTAATATATAGTGGTATACATCTTACAACTTCAGGGTTTCCAAAACATGCACAGTGGCCTTAGAATCAGATGTAATTCTTATTATCACCAAAAGGAAACCTTATTTTAAGAACTCAATCAAATTGTTTTGTTTTCTTGGCCCACCCTATATCTTGAAGGCAAGGTAAGAACTCCACAAACATGGAAAGTATTTAAGTATTAAAACCTTTTTGTATTTGTTTTAAAAGCACAGGCTTCTGTTTATAAAAAAGGTATTTATAATTTGAAAGAAAATTGCAATTTTTCAGTAGCATATGAAACAAAAAAGAAGATGTTGAAATATGTGCATAAATCTTCTGCAAAGTTTAAGGTGTCTATTTTCACTTCTATGTACAGTCTCTTACTTATGAGGAGTCTGTAAACAGATGACAGGACCTAACTGAAGATATTTTGGTTTACAGGCTAAATAAGATCATACCTAAAAATGGATAATCTAAGTCAGTGGTGGCTAAACTTTTTTGTCTCCCATTCCAAAAATTGTGCACCCCCATGCACACCGCACATTTCGCACATGCAAGTGCAATTTCCCTGCATGCCATGCATCTCTGTGCATACATGTGAGACCCCCCACATGCACCACATGTCTCTGCACATGCACGCATGTGTCTCACATCCTCCACGGCCCCCCACATTCGCGTCAGATACCCAACAATCAGCTGTTGGGTGGGCAGCATGTGCGCATGCACAGTGGGGCTCTTCCGGATGAACTCTTGCATGCCACTTTTGGCATGCATGCCATAAGTTTGCCATCACGGATCTAAGGACTGAACTATAAATCAGATAATTAAAGGATCTAAACAATCCTATGTCATCTTATTTCAGCCCATTCCTACACATCAAAGTCTCTAAGTTCATTCTTTTGCTGGTATGGGATCAACAAAGGACTGTAATTTGTTAATGTTTTCTGAACAACTGAGATTATTTTCCTATTGTAACAACTGAACCTGAAGTAGTAAAGGCCCTGTCACACTGCCCAACGGATGCAAAACGTTAGTAAAAAGGACACAAGGGATGAGCAAAATGTTCCATCCGTTGTTATTCAAAAGGGCAAAATTGAGCATAAGCCCGGAGCCGGTACCACAGGAACAGAGCAGAGGACGCAAGGCAACCAGAGCGATTGAAGCAGATGTGAACGGACAGCGGCCATAGCGGTAGGAAGCGGGATGGAGCAGTATGGCGCATCCACTAGGCTTCGCGGGGGGACCCTCAGCAAAGCGGCACTCGCGCGAACCCCGCGGATCACGTCAGATGCGAGCGGATGCACCGACGCGGAACGAAGCTCGGATGACCAGCGGAACGCCTAGACGCATTGCCAGGAGAAGCCGAACTGGATGGTATGGATGCCGAGCCCGTTAATTGCGGCATGCGGGGGGATTTTCATAAACACACCGTGGATATATAAAAGGGAAGCAGACCTAGCACGTGTCGCAGCATTCGGAGGAAAGGACCTGCTCGCGCGAGATCATCGAGGCCCTTTGCCTTGCCGCTGCTGCATGCCTGCCTGCAAGCCTTTGCGTGCCCAGCCTGCTTCCTGGACAGCCTCCTGCCAGAGCCTTGTCTCCTGCCTCACGCCTGCCAGCCTGCTGCAGGCCGCTGCCTTCCAGCTCCCTGCCAGCCCAGTCGTGCCTGCCAGCCGTTGGTGCTGCCTGTCCTGCCCTGCCTTCCAGGCTTCCTGCCCAGGCCGCCCCGGCTGTTCGGTGTCGAGTGCTGCGCGCTCGCTTGCTAGGCCATAGACCGGGCCGCAGAGGGCCAGTGTGATCCGCCGGGGCGTTTCATCGCGGGATTGGCGAGGCAGCAGCCGGCGCACATGCTGGACGTTAGCAGGAGCCGTCTCTTCCTGCCAGCGCTTCCCTGCCAGCCTCGTTGCTACTGCAGCCTTCCCACTGCCGCACCAGTCTGCTGCAGCCTTGGTTGCCTGCCCGTGCCTGCCTGCCTGAGCTGCCTGCCTGCCTTCTGCCAGGCTTCCTGGCGCAGCTTCCTGCAAGGTCCTTCCCGCCAGCCTTGGATCCGCACCTTCCTGCCCCAGCCTTGGGTGGCCAGCCAGCTAGCCTCCCCTGCGCCTCCCGCCACCAGGCAACCCCACAACCATGGGAGAAGAAGATCGAAAAGGCCTAAGCAAACCTGCTGCAAATCCCTGGCAAGAGGACACCGGCAACCTCTCCGCCCCCTGTCCTGACTTCTGCTTCTGCTGGGGCTTCATGCCTGCCTTCGGCTCACTCTTCTAGTGCTGGCCCGCTTCTGCGAAGCGTGCTCCTGGCGGTGGTGCTTTTGCTGCGTACTCTGCTGAAGCGCTCGCCATGCAGTGGATGCTTCTGGATGCTGCTGCTGGCGTCACTTCTGCTGAGCTCCTGGCGTGGTCCTGCGGTCCTGGCTATCGGCTCGCCTGACTTGCATCGGTCCTGCTCGTCCCTGCTCGTGCTCCTGTGTCTTTTGGCTCGTTACTCGCTCAATGCTCTGGTCTTGCTGACGCCGCTGCGTGTGTCACTCTGCTGCTGCTGAATCTCCTCGGTGGCTCGTCGGTCGCCCGCTGCGCTGCTGCTGGCGCTCGCGCTTGCTGATCGTTCCTGCTGATCCTCGCTGCTGCTCGCTGATGATATGATCATGAATCCTGCTGGCTGCTGCTGCTGCTGGTGTGTGGAGGGGGCAGCCCCCTACTAACCTGGGACCGCCCCCTCTGATGAGCGGCGTGATCTGTCCGTGCAAAGGGAAGGAAGAGGCATATGTGACAACGGGAGAGGAGGCAGAACTGTTATTGAGGAGGAACACGAGGATGAGGTGCTGGAAGTTGGGCTGAGCAGAAGAATGGACCTATCTTGCGCCCACGAAGGCCGACACCAGCTGTACAGGGACACACACAAAGAGCAGGCCTGCTTGGAGTAGAGACGGCATGAGAGTCTGGCAGCACATCGATGTGCTCCTCGGCTGGTGGAAGCTACAGGCACCCCCCTGGTACAGGAAGCTGCACCGAAGATAATCTGGCCAGGCCACGGTTTAAGCTGACGGACAGAGAGACCTATGTCATGGCCAGGTCAGCTTCCGCAGGTGAGATCTGCCACCGAGGAGCACCAGGAGCCCCTCTGTCTACCCTCTCTCTCTCGGCAGCCTGCTGAGACCAGTACATCTTCTCGGCGAGAGTCAGTCCTGTCTCACAGCAGGTTTTGTGGTAGCGTGCCATGGCGGAGCAACCCGTGGACAGCTGAGTTGTAAACCATGGTGGAGAGCGTGTGAGGACTCCCTGGTGCGGTGGAGAAAGGAGACATCGGTGTTCCCCACCACAGCCGTAGCCGCATCCATCTACCTCCCCAGCTCCACTCCACAGAAAGGCAGAGAGCCAGACATGACAGGCGGGCAGAGCCCCACTGTCCTCTGAGATCAGGGACAGACCACCCCGCACCACGCCCATAGATCCTCGTATTCAGCGGTCACACCAGGACATCCTCATCCTCCAACCACAATGCCCTTCCTCACTAATTCAACCAGGCCCTGAGGGACATGGCGGATCCCCACGTACCAGTGTGAAGGAACCAAGATCACCGAGCTGCTTCCACAAACCTTCCGAGAAGGCCAGAATGGAACCTGCTCCGCACCGCAGGTCCCAGGTTTGCTCCTTCCACCACGCCAGGTGGAGTGTCCCTCCCCAGTACAAGGCTTCCTTACAGGCCCTCACCTACACGATGTGGCTGACCAGCTCTCACTCAGGAGGGTCCAGCACCGCACAGGCAGCAGTCCCCTTCCAAGTGGTCCAGCAGAGCTTTGGAAGTGGGCAGAGCACAGGAGTGAGGTGTATGGTCGGCGAGACACTCTCTGCTGCTGCAGCGGGTGAGTTGCCGGACTGGCATCAGTGGCAATCGCTTGTCAGTCTGGGGCATCATTGGCGTGGGTGCATCGAGGTAGATGCCATCCGGTCCACTGATGCCACCGGATGCCACTCACGCCAATGATGCCACCGTATGACAGCATGATTGCCACTGACTGCCAGTCCTCACCCAGCTGCAGAGCAGACGAGCCCCACTAAAACTACTCCTTCCTCCCACTGCCAAAGCCAAGCCCGGCTCGGTTCGAGTACAATCTGTCATCCAGTACGGGGCTGACACCCCATTGCATGACGAGAAGGACCTCTCAGCATCAGGGTTGAGCCAGGAATGTCCGAGGAGCCTTTTCTCAACACACCGTCAACCTGTGTCCTCTCAGGGTGCAGCACCCCAGTGGGGCTTCAGACCAGCAGCTGCGCAGACAGCCACCCACTCCACGCACCTGGACCTTCAGCCCTGAGACTGGGCACAGTCCGAGTGACCAAGAAGGGTGGCAAGAGACTGGCTGGCTGGCTACTCGTGGACCTTCTTATTTGGATAGTTCTTGGGTCATTTTTGTTTTAGTAGACTATCTTGTGTCAATAAAGTCTATCTTTGATTCACACACATTGGCATTTCGCATTTCTTTTTTTAATAAGTCTGTGTGGAACTTTAGAACATGGTTTAAGCCTAAATGGAATGCTTGTGGGATAGGGTGTTAGATAGCAATGGGACTGGGCAGGGATGACTCCTGTGGAATTAGCAGGAATACGCTTTTGGATGTAATAGCTGCTGGGATGGGCAGGGATACCTGTGCGGATGGGATAATCAGTGTGGTATGCGTAATGCGATAGCATAGTGGACTAGTAAGCCCCACGCATGCCACGATAGTGGAGACTGGTATGGTCCACGCCTCCAGCTGCCACACCTTTGCCCTTCATTATCAATAACAATGTGTATCGTGCGAGCTTGATTACTGGCGCGCACACACAATCGTCAACCAAAAACAGACTTCTTTTATTAAATGCCCTGTTCCATTTAGGCCACCCAACATACATGGACCCAATCTCAATCCGTGTATGAGAAGGCTGAAGGAAGCTCCATTAAGCATCTACCATCCTCGTCTTGCCACTGTCCACTGCTCCAAGCTGGGGAGTTGTACAGTGTTTCAGAGGTTGCGCTGCTCTTTCCCTTCACGTGAGGCTGTTGGGGCCTTGCAAATCCTGAGTATCTAATCAGGTTTTCGCCCTTGCCTCCATTCCCAGGCATCCATATCACGCTATTGCCCTTATTTGGAGTCCCACGAGCCTGTTCTCAATGGCCTGGTGCGGTGCACCTGACGATGCTGCACGCGCATGCAGCGAATCTCCGCCCTTCCTCAGCCCGATCCTCTCATCCGGTCTCCTGCGCGCGCACTGCTCGCCATGGTGGTGCAGAAGTACCTGAACCTCGTTCGGCCAGGATGCCAAAGGCGTTCTCCACACCCGCCTTCCCCTGGACAGCCTGCTAGAGCCGTTGAAGACACCTCTCGTCTCCACGGCGCTGCTAGCGAGTCGGAAGTTACGGGCCTCTCATGAGGTCAGTCATCTAGGAGAAGGCGTCATCCCCACGGTCGAAGCTAGGACCATCCTTCGATGATGTCCGCTTGGCATGGGGTCTGGATCGCTAGGCAAGCCCCACCGCTGAGGCTCACGCCTTCCGCCCCCTCCTTGAGGTCACTGGGCGGTTTGTATCATTCTGGGCAATCCTGAACATGAGACCGTCTCGCTGAACGTATCGATGTACATGAACTGTGTTAGTCAGCATCGACCATGCGAAGAGGACGGATGCTGAAGAACCTCTTGTATGTGAAAAAGTGGAACCCGACTTGGCGCTGGCACTTTGCAGGCCACGTGGCTTCCCATCTATGCTCCAACGGTGCCTGTGGGGAAGATCGCCACTCTTGCATACCACGTGCTCTGCAACTTTGCTTCAGCCTTGTTCACGTGACGAGGGCACTGGAGTAGCTCTCCAGAGGTATTTCTTCGTGATGATGGCCTGCACCACTTCTCTGACCAAATTCTGATGGTGTTGTGTGGTACCCTCCAGCCGTACTGCAATGCTCCTGTAAGTGGTCCCTGCAGGCCAGGTGGTGCAGAGTGAGTGCCACCTTGAGCCCAGGTTCCAGGCTGGGCCGGAAGTTGGTGTTTGCCCTTGGTGGTCAACCTGGGTGTCAGGCGTTGCACAACTTCGTCAAACATGGCTGGAGCCTCCTCATAAGTTCTGGAATGCCCCGAGTGTCTTCGGTTCCTGAGCTCACCATACAGTTTGTTGTACAGTCCGTACTCTGCTCTTCTCTCGATCCAACTTCGCACCCAGACCCTTCTTGGCCGCCTCTTTTTCTTCCCGTAGTAGAGTTCACAGAGCCTGTAGATGGCATTCAACACTGTTGCAGAAGGATGTGGGTGCCAAGAGGACTGTGTTACGATCCTGGTTGACATGACTGGATGCTGTGGAAGAGGAAGAGTCAGATGAAGGCGCAGAGGTCTGCACTGCTGGGCGCTCATCTGAAAGTGAGATGCAGATGAGTTTCTCCCCCTTTTTATAGGCTGCTATAGGTGTCCCACTTTGCAATCCTCTAGGCATCCTCTAGGCATCCTCTAGACATCCTTAATATCCGAGATAGGTCCCTCTGCGAACGTATTTTTCTGTTTTAAATGCTTTGTTTACACTAGGCATCCGTTCTGCATCCGTTCTGCGTCCATTCCACTTCCTCCTGCGTCGAGCGGATGCAGTTGCGCGAGCGGAACGATGCCTAGCAGATATAGCGGATGTGTAACGGATGCAGTAACGGATGCCTAGCGGATGCAGAAACGCGAATTGGATACAGTTTTTCCGTTGCAAAAGTTCTGAGCAGCTCAAAACTTTCTGAGCGGATGAATGTCAATAGACGGATGCTGAATGGTTAGAGAGGAAGCAAAACAGAGGCACTGAGTACAGAACAATACATCGCGTTAACCAAACTAACCAACGGATGGCATGCTGTTTTGTCCGTTTTACATCCTCTTTGCATCCGTTGGTGCAGTGTGACAGGGGCTTAAGGTGGGCTAATGGAGTGTGTTTATTTTTTCCTTCAGTGTTCTTTCCAACTGAAGGGGAACGTTGTCAGAATATTTTGAAGCCTATACAGATCAAGCTTCATAGAGGATAAATGGGAATGTCTATAGTAGACATATTTCCTTATGCTACAACATACTACATGTTTACCACCTAAAAATAAACATTAAGAAGCAGCTCTCTGTAAAGAGTATTCTCCACTGTGCAATAATGTTACATATTGTGACAAATGTCTTCCTCAAGTGGTTGAACTACGATACAGTTCATTAAATAAATGAGATTTTCTTTCCTTCTAGAACAATGGGATTTGTCCATTAAGCAAACAAAAGCTCCCAATTTGTAATCCTGTATTTTTCAGACTGAAATTGGGATGGCTTAATTTAAAGAGAAAAAGAAACTATACCTTTAAATGACCCAATTTCTATTCCTCAGAAAGCATCATATAGAATTGCCAGCCCTTGGACCAGCAAATATAAATATATATATATATATATATATATATGATGGGCCTCCATGGCAACAAGACTACTTATAAGTCATTATCCTTACAATATAAAAGTAATTCAAAGAAACTAATGAGTTGATTCCTGGCTTCATTTTCCCTCTGATTGAGCATTATCTTCCAGTGTGGAGAGCAACTACCAATCACTCTTTTTAATGGGAGACAGAATGGGCTGGGCAAGTGTAGGCATGCAGAAACTTACCACAAATTAAACTGCAAGTTTAATCATCAGCATCCTGACTTAAAAAAAGGTAGCGTGGAAGGGCGGAAATCATTGTCATGAGGCTTTCTTCTGTTTAATCCCTTCTCTGTTCTTTAGCTTGTTGGGCAATTTGCAGACAAGATTTGGTCCTTAAAAAAAAAAAAAGTGCTAGACCCATTGCAGAAAGTGATGCAACCTGTAATGAACTCACTGATAATAAAAATCAGGAAAATCAAACTGGCACCCAAAATAATTAAAATTATCTTTCTCAGATTAAATCTACTGTCTATGTATTGTATGTATGTAGCATCGAGGTAGTGTCTCTCACTGGACTGTGTGTTTTTAGCCTTTATTTAAAATCCATAGTAAAATAAATTATTTAAAACTAACAGTTCAGATATTCTTTGAAAAGAATACTAAACCCAAGTAATTATTATTATTGACTTGTTTATTAATTATTAAATATTATTAAATTATTATTAAATTATTAATAATTATTAAATAATATTATTGAATTAATAATAATAATAATAATAATAATAGTAACAATAATAATAATAGTAATAAAAATAACAACAATGACGACAACAACAATAACAATAATAATAATAATAATAATGATGATGATGATGATGATAATAATAATAATAATATGTATCCTGCCTTTGTTATTTTTATAANATAATAATAATAATAATAATGATGATGATGATGATGATGATGATAATAATAATAATAATATGTATCCTGCCTTTGTTATTTTTATAAGTTACTCAAATCCCCTCAATTGTCCATTTGTAACATTCAAAGAATTTCAATTCCTAATACAGATTCCAATTTCTGTGACCTCCCATGGTTTATTATTTAATTACTTTTCCCCCCAAATCTTACCTCGAAAGTACAACTCTTCCAAATTCTTCTGGCCTCTTAGTCCATTTACAACTTTTTAAGATCAAAATCTCCTTTTCCTGCATTTTGCCAACTCTTAGGTTTCTATTTAAAAGTTTTGCATTGAAGAAAGAAGGTAAAATTCACTTGGTGGTTTGAATGTCTGTAATATCCATGCTATGGTCAAATAAATCTTTCAAAAAATGATTTCTAAATGGAGAAAGTGAATGCATCTGGCTAAATGTCCTTTTTAAAGTCTCTCTCATGGCTGAGAGCAAGATGGAAGTTATTCAGTTGTTAAGTGAATTTTGCTCCATTTTAAAGCCTTTCTTGCCACAGTGGTTAAGTGAATGACTGCAGTTGTTAAGTTAGTAACATGCTTGTTAAGTGAAAATGGCTTTCCCTGTTGACTTTGCTCATCAGAAATTATCAAAAGTTGATCACTTTTGATCAACTCAAATTTCCTTAGGACATGCAACTGTCATAAATACATACCAGGTGCCAAGTGTTCAAATTTTGATCATGTAACCATGAGGATGCTGCAAGAGTCATATGCGTGAAAAAATTGTAGTAAGTCAATGAACTTCAATGGTCACTAAATGAATGGTTGTAGGTTGAGTAGACCTGTGTTGTTTATTTATTGACTGTTGGTCTAGTGTTAATCTCTGCTCAGCTGGGTTTTGAGAAAGTGGTTAGAACCTTGTTTCCTTTTTGGCTTTTTGATTATCTCTTCTTCTGGGGCTGCTGGGCCTTTTGATTTACTTAGGATGTTTCAGAGAGTTGGTTCATTTGCTGTGGTGCTGTGTAATGCCATGCGGTTTCAATTGCTGTTGGTGGTTTCTGAGATGTTGTTGATGTATGGTAGTGTTAGCCTTTTCAAAGATTTTGTTGATTGTGCTGTGGTAGTTTAGTGACCAGGCACATTTTGATAAAGTAATATAAGTATCCATTTTGTTGGAAGGTATTGTTTAGATGAACTGTTTCCTGAATAAGTAATGCATATGTATGTTCTGTAACACAAAACAATTTCAATGTTAAAACAATAGTAATTTAATGGGGAGGGAAGAAAAATATCAGATCACAACCCGGGTTATATGTTCCCTTGTGGATTCGAGGGACTCATGCCTTGAATCAATATATCATTCTTTTTTGTGCCATGTGAGTTTTATTTAATATTTGCTAGATATGATATTGTGATTCTCTTTCATCTGTTTTTGTATTGCAACTGTTCTATATTGTTGTAAACTCTGAATCCAATCTTCTGAATGATGTCAAAGTTAGAGGTGTATATATTTCATTGAGGTCTGCTTTCCTGATCACAGGAAATTTAGTGCATTTCTCAATTTTGCAGCATATTTCTATATCTGTGTTAGTTGAGCATAAAGTGGCAAAATGCTGCAGAGCAATGTTTCAAATGGTTATTGGTGCTCACAAAATTTCTAGAACAACCTTAACGCCATAATTTTTCTCAGTCAAGAAACAAACTCCTTTTCAGAACTGATTTCTTCCCTTATCTGTTTTCATCAGCAAATTTTCTATTTCAGATACATGTGGATATATAGAATATTCCAGAAAGATGCTGGGGAAACTTATCTATAATAGAATATAAGGTTATAATATGCCAGTTTTAATTTAGGTATGAATCAGAGGTGGTGTTCAGCAGGTTCTGATCAGTTCTGGAGAACCGGTAGCGGAAATGTTGAATAGTTCAGAGAACTGGCAAATGCCACCTCTGATTGGAGATTTTACAGTATCCTTTCCCTGACATGTCCACCAAGCCACGCCCACAGAACCGGTATTAAAAAAATTTGAATCCCATCACTGGTATCAATTAATATTGCAAAATCATTATCAATAATTGGAAGTAGAGTAAAAGCATGTAGAAGACATGAAATATTTCAACACAAGCTTTGATTTCCCCAGCCTTTCAAAAATGTATAAAATATTCAGATAAATGATAGATAGATAGATAGATAGATGATAGAAAGATAGATAGATAGATAGATAGATAGATAGATAGATAGATAGATAGATTCAATTCAACAAGTTCCTGTTTTTTGCATTTTTTGCAATTTTTTGCACAAAGAAAGAATTATTTTTTCATTCTTCCATTTTGAAATCAATCACAGTAATTAGCAATTAATAATTAGTAATTAATAATTAGCAATTAGCAATTCAGAATACTGATAACCAAAACTTTTTAACAATTAATTAATTGTGTTCCTTTGTGATCACTTTGTGTAAATGTTGGTTGCGCTTAGCAATTGTTGTATGGATTCCCTAAGGTCCTCCCAGTTACAGACTGTTGTTTAAGTAGTGATATTAGAAATTCTAGTTGTTCTTTGTAAACTTATAATGATTACCTATGATGATGTCCTTATATTCTCCTCCTAACATTCTTGCCTTACATCTTCAGCTCTATGTGGAGGGGATGTTAGAGGACCCAGTGGAACTATTCTGTCTCCTGGTTATCCTGAACTATATCCAAATTCATTGAATTGCACATGGACTGTGGATGTCACACATGGAAAAGGTATGAATTCACATTTCATTTATTCATGCTTCCTATTATGCACCCTTAATGTTACGATTTGAACTGTCAAGAATAGCAATATTTTTAATAAAAAATATTGTTTAGTTTAGTTTAATTTACCATTTAGTTTAGATTATAGTTTAGACCAGGGTTGTCAAACTGGATTTCTTTGAGGGCTGGATCAGTATTGTAGTTGTCCTCCACTGGCCGGATGGGGAAAGGGAGGCAGAATTGGGTGAGATGAGACAGATGCCTCCTGCAGTACTCATGTGGCCCCCTGTTCCCCCGTTTTGGCCAGCAGAGTGCTGCAGAAGGCCATCTAGGCCAAAAATGGCGCTCCTGGGGCTTTGCACAGCCCCCTGCACCCCATTTTCACTAGCAGAGGCAACGTGGGTCAATTCTTTGCTATTTCCAGGCCAGCCCCACAAACTAAATCTAAGCATCTTTTGTTTGATACCCCTGGTTTAGATAAACACTTAATGTTAATATTTTCCTTTAGTTTGTAAATAAAAAATAGTGTCATTTTAGCCCTATTGTTCAATACCTTCAAAATGCAGAATAATACTCACAAACAGAACAAAAAAAATAGTTTCAGTAATGATGAAAGACAAAATTGATGAAGACTCTGAGGGCAAGGGTAAAATAAACCTTGTTTAATTTTCTGAGCCCATGGATGGGATGAAATGTATGAGTTTAATCAGTGATGTAATTGATTTCATGTTAACTATGTGAGTCTAATTTTATTTTTCTAATAGGAGTGCAATTCACCTTTCACACCTTCCATTTGGAAGATCATCATGACTACCTACTAATCACAGAGAACCGCAGCTTCACTCAACCACTAGCACGCCTGACTGGTTCAGAACTTCCATCTCCAATCAACGCTGGTCTCTATGGAAATTTCAGGGCTCAATTGCGCTTTATTTCTGACTTTTCAATATCTTATGAAGGATTTAATATTTCTTTCTCAGGTAAGGGAACAAAACAAGCAATTTTTTTTTAAGGTTGATGGAAATGTAGTAGTTTTACCTCAGAGAGAGTCACAAAGATGGGGCATGGTGAGAAGGAAAAATCCAAAGATTGCATTTTTTCTGATATGTATTTTTTTTTCTTTTAAAAATGCATGTTGCAATTGCTTTTGATGTTACTTCTATTATACAGATCTCAGTATGTTTGGTGTACGGGTGTTGAAGAAAATTGTAATAACAGTAAAGTAAATTATTTAACAGGAAAATCACAGCACATCAGAGTGATTTCAAGACCAATTGCAAGACATAATATTCCAAATGAACTCATAAGAAAATAGATTTTGTTTTCAGGATGCAGACCTTTTTCAGATAATTTTTGGATAATTTTATAAGTTGGACTCGCACTCATAGCTGCGATTGGAATCATAAACATGCCTCTCACAGATTCTGCTGAACATGCATGAGCATGATTATACATGTCAACTGAATTGCTAATACTTATTTGATCATGTATATGGTGGTGGGAGTATCTGAAAGCTAACTGATCTTCAGATACACTTGTGTGGTCTACAATAAGATGGCAACACTTAATGATTTTGGCTGAGTTAGATCTTTGTTTGTCAGATGCTGAAACTTTTTAAATGAGATGTTGATTTGCTTTCTTATTTCTATCTTAGAATACAATCTAGAACCATGTGAGGATCCCGGCACACCTCAATTTGGAAGTAGAATTGGATTTAACTTTGAAGTAGGAGATACTCTTACTTTCTCCTGTTCTTCTGGATACCGCTTAGAGGGACCTTCAGAAATCATCTGCCTTGGTGGTGGCCGAAGAGTGTGGAGTGCACCTCTGCCCAGGTGTGTGGGTACGTGGTCAGCTGCTTTCATTTGCTTGTATATGTAGTCATTGTCCATAAACTTGCAACTGTACAGCATGTCTAAGCATGGTGCATACCTTATTAGTTTTGGTACAATACAGTGTTTACATTTCTCATCTTTTCACTTTGATTTGTCAGGTATTTCTGGTTTATTATGAAGTCCAATTCTGAGTTTTAATATTCAACTGTTCTATATAACTTTTCCTGTTTTATCAATTCTACCTTAATGATGTGCTTAACATGTTTTGAAAAAGTATTGATAAAAAAAACCTATAATGACGTGGGAAAATACCCAAACAAAGCTGAATACCTGAATATATATATGTGTGTGTATGTGTGTGTGTATGTGTTTTTGGTATTCAGCTTTGTTCGGATATTTTCACATGTCATTATAGTGGTGCTTTTCAAGTTGTAGTGACATTTTGGCAGAATCTCATCTGCCATCATCAGGCTTCTGCATTGTGTTTGTTTGACGAACACAATACAGAAACCTGATGAACACAGAACAGAAGCCTGATGATGGCAGATGAGATTCTGCTGAAATGTCGCTACAACTTTAAAAGCGCAACTATAATGATGTGGGAAAATACCTGAACAAAGCTGAATACCACACATATAGATACCCGCAAACACTTAAGAAACAGCATATCGATAGATAGATAGATAGATAGATAGATAGATAGATATAGATATAGATATAGATATAGATATAGATATATAGATATATAGATATATAGATATATAGATATATAGATATATAGATATATAGATATATAGATATAGATATACAGATATACAGATATACAGATATACAGATATATAGATATATAGATATAAGGTCCATTCACTGTATACAGGATGTTAGATTGTCCTAGGTAGTTTCTTAAATGTGGATAATAAATTAAAAATAGACCATAGCCAAAAGTATCCTGTTTCCATTTTTTTCATTAGATGTCTGGAACAGCATTGCCAATCTTCTAATGGAATAACTCAGTAATCAGCATCTAATAAATACAATCTGAAAATATTTAGAAACATATCAAGTTTTGCTTATCATTCTTGTGTCCAACATATTTAATTAAAATAAAAAATTTTGTTGGTATTTATTGTCATTCATTTACCATTATTCTCCCTTAGAAATAATATATTATTTTCAATTGGACATAATTTGAATTGCCACATATAATATTTGATTTTTCTTAGATCTATAAGAAAATATCTGGGTTTATGTTTCTCTCTAAGTGTCTTGATGGGGGAGAGACTTTTTCACTTTCTCACTATATTTTTTTTTCACCAAGAACCCTTCAAATCAGTTTAAGTAAAAATATCTGGAAACCTACTGCTTCCAAAATGAATGACATGAAGGGTATTAGAGTTAAATTGTGGTTAAGAACTGATAAAAAGGTGGTAGGTCATGCCATGAAGGTCTTGTGATTCCTGTAACATATAATAATAATGACACTAATCCAGCCTCTGTACTCAGTGAAGGAATTTTAATCAAATCATGTTTGACCCACAGCTGTCAAGAATATTATAAAATTTTGTTTAATTTCTTTTTCTGATTAGTTCTCTTTATAACAATCTAAAGTAGGTTGCATTTTTAATCCTAAAATCCAATCTGTCTCTTATAATAACATCCCCTTTATGTTCTGGTTCACTGTTTCCCTTCACAATTTTAAATATGCTCAACATGGATAAAAAAAAGCCGTGTCTTCCTTATATTATCAGAGCAATATAGATCTCAAGGGGGGAAAAAAACCTCAAATTAATTGCTCTCTGAGCCCCAAAAGAATGGCCATTGAGCAAAAAGTTTTAATGTGAATTTCCTTGCTGAAACTATATGGAAACATAGATTAAAGCTATAGAAAATCCAGACACTCATAGAATTTGATTGGGTGAAGTGCGAAAATAAATCTGGAAACAGTTCATACAAATGATTCCAAATCATACTTCAATTGACAAATAAGAAAATGCAGCTGATAAAATGATATTTTTCCTCTAAATATTGTCTCTAGGCAGGAGACATAACAAGCCATGTTTCCCATACTTAGTTTTTACAAAGCATGAAGCCTTGTGTATATACTACATGTAACATTCTCACTAGTATTTAAAAATAAATCTACCCCATAAAATTAATGTTTGGAGGGTGTTGTTTTTTTCCTTCTGTGAGAAAACTGCTTGTTGAGATAATTAATTTGTTGGGATTCCTATGCATATCTGTTATGCCAGAAACATTTGTTTTTATCTACAGTTTCATGCATGTGTTCAGACAACCGTTCAAGGTGCAAAACTATCCCTCTCTTCCTAGAATAAGGAAAGATGGCTATAACTTGCCACAAACCACTTAATCATCAGTTGAAAGGCTCATCATTAGTTGTTTTCAGGACTGTCTCTATGACAATGCTGAGAATAAGGAGGAATATCTTCATAATATTCCTTATACTTTTATACATATTTTTACAAACTTTTTATACATATACTTTTTTACTGGAGTGGCCAAAATAAATATATTAATTTTAGTGATGACTTTGAGTGAGATGGCATTCTTGATCCCTGGCTTTCCAGACCTCTCATTGTCATTCATTGTATTAATACATATACCATTATTGTAATCAGGTATTTTCATTACCTTCTTCTTTCTTTCAACTATAGTGCAATCCATAAGGATGAATTATACTTCTCCTCCTGCAGTCTAATCTCCTTTCATTTAATAAGTTATTCTCTAAAGTCATAGTTTCTGTGTGAAACTGCTTTCTTTCTTTTTTCCCCTATCAGTTTTGAATTACAAATCTTTCTTACCTGTCATTATTTCTGCCATTCACCCCTGTGCTTAATTCTGTTGAATCAACATTCCCCCACCCAATTCTGTTCATCTCTCCCAAGGTATCACCATTTCTTCTTTATTTCTGTTTTCAGAAACGTCCACAAAAATAAATAGAGGGAAAAACACAAGAGATGTAATATGAAAGAAGATGAAGAAGAATTTTAAAATGAACTTTTTCTTTTTGTTTCTTATAAATATATCTATCAGGAATTTTATGTTGACCAGACAGTACAGTTATTAAATTGCAATGCAATTTCATGTTTGTTTTCTATTGAGTTACATACTGAATTCTGTTTTACCTGCAGCTGAATGTGGAGCTTCTGCCACCACGAATGAAGGAATATTATTATCCCCCAATTATCCCCTCAACTATGACAACAATCATGAATGTATATACAGCATTCAGGTGCAAGCAGGGAAGGGAATTAATATTTCTGCCAGAACATTCCATTTAGCACAAGCAGATGTTCTTAAGGTATGTTGGATATTGGTAGGGATGCATTTATTTTTGAAAATAGGTGCCATTAATCAGGTTATCATAAATTATTTCAAATTAACCAGCAAGAAAAAGTAAAATGCATTTTGCTTTGTTTTTATTTTAAATAGTTAAAACAATAAATAATAATGAGATTTATTATTATTATTTTATCATGGATTCAGGCCGTATAAAGATGCATCTCTGTATGTACACCTGTATATATTAACAGCAATAGATATAGGTAATCCTTGACTTACAACAAATTGTTTAGTTACAATTGCACTGAAAAAAGAACTTTATGGCTGTTTTTCACAGTTAAAACGGTTGCAGCAGAGATGGTATTCAGCAGGTTCTGATTAGTTCTGAGAACCTGTCGCATAAATTTGGAGTAGTTTGGAGAACTGGCAAATACCACCTCTGACTGGCCCCACCCCCATCTATTGTCTGGCTTCTGAGTCCCAGCTGATCAGCTGGGTCTTCTTTTGTTGCCCTGCAGAGGAGAACAGAGCTGTAAAGCAGGTTAGTGGGGTGGGGAGATCATGGGATTTTGCAGTAACCTTTCCCCAGGAATGGGGACGGAATGGAGATTTTGTAGTATCCTACCCCTGCCAAGCCCAACAAGCCACGGCCACCAAGCCATGCCCACAGAACCAATAGTATTTTTTTTTTAATCCCACCACTGAGTTGCAGTATTCCCCATGGTCAACTGATCAAAATTCCAAAGTTTGGCAACTTGTATTTATGATCAATACAATCTCCCTGAGTCATGTCATGCCCTTTTGACAAGCAAAGTCAATACAGAAGACAGATTCACGTAACAACTGTGTTACTAACTTAACAATAGCAGTGATTTGTTTAACAGCTATGGCAATAAAGGTCATAAAATGGGTCAAAACCTCACTTAACAACAGAACAGTTGTTCTTAACAACAACAGTCTCTCTTAGCAACAGAAATGGGGGGCTCAATTGTGGTTGTAAGTCAAGGAGGACTACATGTACTGAATTTGCTTGCCTAATGGCAGCCAGTGCAATTTCTTATGAATTTTCTCACAATGATTTATTCAAGGGAAGTATGCTGCTGGATAACTTGGGCATCCAAATGCTTTATGTATTGTCTTTTTAAGAATACATTTGCCTAACAGTTAACATTAAGGTTGTCATCCTAAAGATTACATTATCTAGGGAAATTTGGGTGTATTGATAGTTTAAAATAACAGAAGTAATATCCCTATTTAGAAATATGTGTTAAAGGTTTTCGTAGAACTTATAAGAACATTTTCTGTTATATTTTATGAAACACTTTATTAGCAAGTGATTCTGATTTAGATTTAAGGTGCAATTGATTTAAGAGTCTATAACAGTTTTCCTCAACCTGAACAGCTTTTGAAATGAGTGGACTTTAACTCCCGGAATTCAGAATTTTCCAGCCAGTGAGGAATTCTGGAAGTTGAAGAACGCCAATCTTAAAGCTGTTGGAATTGAGGATACACTGGTCTTGGAAGATGCAAAGCATTATGTAGCACTTAAGAATGTCAAATTAAGTATCCAAGTAAAACTCTTCACAGAATTATTCCATCATTTCCAATCTGTTGAAATGAAACTTTTTCTGACTAACCTTACCCAGTTGCATGAGCGGAATTTTAACTGAATGTACATTTTTGAGTATGTGCCTAGGTATAGTTATATTTCATTATTTCATTGTTACAGAATGCTACTATAAGCATTTTTATCATAAAATATCAATCAATCATTCAGTGAAAGATCATACTGGTCACTGTTTAAAACAGAGTGGATAGTACCATATAGGGTATCCTCGAAAATATTTTTATTCTGGTCATGTTTGCTTTTCTTTATTTGCTTTCTTTGTTTGATATCTGAAGATTTAATGGAATTAAAATGAGCTTTGAGTTTTGAGATCAAAGTAGAGGTGTGATATGAAAATGAAGGTGTTAATTCGATGATATCTGCATACTTTTCTGTAAAATAAATGCATCAGTTTATGGCACACTAACTCCTGGATTTAAAGTAGAGGTGTTGTTGTCCAGTTCATGCAAACCAGTTATTTAAAATTTCAGTTTGATAAAAAATTTAACAGCCCAGAGAGAGGTTTGAATTTAGAAAATACAGTCCTGGATGCATATTGATTTCAGGAAAAAGCTGTATCATTTCTGTTGTTCAGCAATACAGATGGTCCTTGATTTACCAACAATATTAGGACCAGAATTTCTGTTGTTAAACAAAGCAGTTGTTAAGGGAGTTGCACCCAATTTTACTACCCTTTTGGTTAAGCAAATCATTGCAGTTGTTAAGTGAACCAAACAGTCATTAAGTGAATCTGGCTCCCCCCCTCCTCATTTCTTCTGCTTGTCAGAAACCAGCTGCGAAGTTTGCAAACGGTGATCATAGAAGCCCATCTTAAATACAACCATTGTAAATAGAAGAAGATATACAAGAAGATATATAAGAAGACCTTTAGATATACAACAAATGTCTCACTTACCTTCCTAATTGAAACCCGAGTGGTGCCTGAGCTATTCTTCCCCTTATCCTGCTTCCTAAGAGCAGATGTACAGTCGAGATAATCTTCTGTTGAGCTTCTTGCAACCAGAATTGAAAGTATACCTGTGGGGATGGACAAGGACAGTTTGGCCTGAGTTAAATTTGGATACCAATTGAGGACTAATTAGGCACCTCCACCCTGGAATCTAGAGGAAGAACTGCTTTAACGCTGAGATTCAACCTATGCTTTCCTGGGAATATATCCCATAGAATCTCATGAAACCTCATGTCCAGAAGTTGTTGTTTAATGTACTGTGTTTCATAAGTGATTGCTGTGCTTGCATGCCTTGATCATAAATACATGAAACCACACAAGGGTCAATTTGTGATTGCTGTAAGTCTTGGAACAGGTCTTGAAATAGGTCAACAATCAGGGTTCTTAGGATTTCTCTTCTTTGTGATTACGTAGAACAACAGAATCTCAAAAGCCTCTTTAAGTTTATCTCTGTCGCATCTCATACTAAAGAAAATCAAGATGGGGTTATTTTGAGTTTCTTTCTCCTACTTCCCTCTTCCTAAAGATTGTATGATCTTTTCTGCAAGTCCCACCTTAACGATTCATTTATTCCTTTCCTCTTCTTAAGATGAGCTCTATATCACTTTAAAGACACACACAAATGTAAACTATCTCTTGAAATTTGGAAACGTTATTAGTGCCTTCGCTAAATCAATATTTTTTTTAAAGTTCAGAATCTAGTAATTACATATTTATAATATAATGTAAGTTTTAATAAAGTAAAAATCCTCCCCCTCTCTCTCTGTCTCTCCCTCCCTCCCTCTTTCTCCTCTGTATGTTGTATGAACCAGTATATCTGGCAGTTTATAATTCAGTGTTTTAGATGAACTCATAAAATGGGTTAATTTAGTAATCAAGTTAAGTATATGAAGTGAACATAATCCTTATCTTTTTAAGAATTTCTTATGTTCCCCTTATTTCCAAGGATATCTGCAGGGGAGTGGAAATTGTTTAAGATAATAAATAAATTGGTACTTCAAAGCCAACTACGCAGCCTAGATGTCTAATTTGCATATAGATTACAATGTCCTAAAGACTTATAGCTAGTTTGTTTGCTAGTCCCACTGTAGTCATTTGCTTTGTTTTGATATCAGTATATGGATTAGTAAACTGTTTTCATAGAAATAAACTTCAGAGACTCTTTTAATATGACTTGAAAAGAGAAAATGAGTGCCATCATTAAAATGCTGACTCTCAATGTAAACAGTTGTTTACAAATCATGTACTGAAATAGAAGTCCTACCTTTATCATAGATTTTTTTTTTAAGTAATTTGGCATTTTATAAAAAGTACAAAGAAATTGAGACAATACTCTGTGTTATCAAATTAAGTAAATTCAGCAGTCTTGATCTATCTCAGTGGAAGTTTTGTGTTTTACTCTCTGTTTTCTGCTTATTGAAATTATCTAAAGTCAGTTTGCTTTCCAGATATATGATGGGAAAGACAATACAGCTCATCTGCTGGGTGCATTTACTGGAGCTTCTCTAAGAGGACTAACGCTGAGCAGTACTTCAAATCATATTTGGCTTGAATTTAATTCAGATGCTGAAGGTACAGATGAAGGGTTTCAGCTCGTATATACCAGTAAGTATTTCAGAAAGTAAAATAAAGAGTCAAGTAAGAAATTATCATGAGCTTTATTTTACCATGGTGGCACAATAGTTAGAATGCAATATTGTAGACTGACAAAGTCCCACTGTCAGGACTTTGATCATGACCAGCTCAAGGTTGATTCAGCCTTCCATCCCTCTGAGGTCAGTAAACAAATTCCCCAGATAGTTTGGGGCAGTATGCTGTCATTGTAAATCATGTAGAGAGTGCTGTAAAGCAGTGTGAAGCTGTGTATAAGTTTAAGTATATTGCTAGTGCTATAAACTTGATGGAAACAACGCACTCCAAATTAATCAGAAATAATATTGAATAGGCATTATTAAAAAAGAGTTGCATAATGTGTCATCCAAATATATGCCCAAGCTAATATATATTGACTATTGGCAATAAATACATTGGATTATCACTTTGTCCAATGGATGGTCAAAATGTCTGACTGATGATAAAGAAGTCTCTTAAACTTTTTAAAATCAAACTTTCTTCCTTTCATCATCAACTCAAAATATTATAGTAGTAACAAAAACATTAGCCCAGGAAATTAAATACTGCCCCATAGTGCATTACAGCACTCTCTGGGTGGTTTAGAATGTCAGCATTATTTGCATATTGCTCCCAACAATCTGGGTCCTCATTTTACTGACCTTCAGAGGATGGAAAGCTGAATTAACCTTGAACCCCTAAGAATTACATTCCAGACTGTGGACAAAGTTAGTCTGCACTATGGCATTCTAACCACTATGCCACCAGGGCTCAAATGATACATACATACATACATACATACATACATACATACATACATACATACACACACATACATGCATACATACATAGCTACAAAGAAAACAGCCTAAATTGCAATCTATGCTTTGAGGACAAAAATCCTAGGTTGGAAACACTGTTGATTTTCTTTCCTTCTTTTTATAGGCTTTGAACTTTCTCACTGTGAGGATCCAGGTGTTCCACAATTTGGATACAAAATCAGTGATCAAGGTCATTTTGCTGGCAGCACTATCATTTATGGATGTAATCCTGGTTACACACTCCATGGAAGCAGTCTTCTAAAATGCATGACTGGAGAAAGGAGAACTTGGGATTATCCCCTGCCATCTTGTATCGGTAATCAGTTTCTTGTTGTCAGAAATATACCTCTATCACTTTCAATCAATCAGAATTGAGCTGGAAAGGACCGTCAAAGTCTTTCAGCCCAATCTCCTGCTCAAGCAGGAGACCTTATAACCATTTCAGACAAGTGACTGTGTGGTCTCTTCTTAAAAACCTCCAGTGAGGAAGCACCCAGAACTTCTGATGACAAGCTGTTCCACTGGTTAATTGTTCTCATTGTTTCTCCTTAATTCCAGGTTGCTTCTTTCCTTGATTAGCTCCATCCATTGTTTCTTGTCTTGCCTTCTTGTGCTTTGGAAAATAAGTTGGCCCCTTCATCTTTGCGGCAACCTTTCAAATACTAGAATACTGCTATCATGTCCCCACTAATTCTTGTTTTCTCTAGACTAACTTTGCAAAGTAATACTTTTATTTTTATTGTTCTTCATTTGGTGAACTTTTTTTCTTTTATCTCAAAGCAATGTTCTGATGTAGATTATATGGAAGGATGCTGATTGATCATGTCCCAACTGATCTTTATGAATAAGAAGACAGTTCAATCAAGTCTTTCCTGATTTTACTGACAAACTTCATCATAACCATACATATTACACACAGACACACACATCACATCACATCACATCACATCACACTTATATGTATGGAGGAGATTCTGAAAATTGTTCTAGAACATGAACTCATTTTGTTTTCTTCATTCCTCTTCTTTATTCAAACATTTATTTTTTTAAAAAAAGTATAAAATAAAAAAGCAAAGAAAAGGAGCTAGAAAAAAAGGAAAGGGATAACTAAAACATAGTGAGTACAAGCAACAAGAACAAACTATAAAACAAGAGAATTTCTCTTGTTGAAACAGAGAAAACCTATAAATTTGAAACAGAGAAAACCTATAAATCAATGACTATTTGAATTAGAGTGAACCTTCACAAACAGTACTTCTATTATCATAAATAGATCTAATCATCAAAACCCAAAGTTAAAATATTTTTTTCCATTGCACTTAAAGATCCAAGATTTACCTTGTTCTTCGTTATTTTTTTCAACAGTTAAAGGCATGGAGTGATTATATAAATAATTAGAAGAATCAGATTCTTTTTCCTCTTTTGATCCCAATTGATATTGGAAATGGAGGAGAACAATATACACTCTGCATATTACAAATAGTTTTCACTTATCAACCAAAATTTGGACCAGAAACTCCATGGCTAAACAAAGCAATTGTTAAGTGCAACATTACAACATTACCAAACTTATAATATCAGTTCCTACTGCAGTATTAAATTCTCACAGGTCATTGGAATACATAAACAACACAATGTAACTCCAAGTCAATCACACTTCTGTGAAATCAAACTGTCCACTTAGGTAGTTGAAAATCAATTTCACATGTGTTGGTGCAAATGGAATAAACAACAGGTGGAGAAGCAATAGGCAGTTGACAAGACATCCCCAAAAAAGGAGGGGTTTCTGCATGGTGGTGACCAGACACCCTCCTCAGTTCCCATTCCTTTCTGGCTGATGTTTGGTCCACTTTTTGAATGCTTGGGCAGTGCCTTTTCACTCTAGTATGGTAGCCAATGAGACGGAGTCTACAAAACCACACAAGTGGTCTCAGGTAGTGCAGCTCAATCGCCAGGCATCGGCAACAATCAATGCGAGTTGGTGGAAGGAAGGTTTCTTGGCTGTGTCCTCCTGTCAGAATAGTGTCCAGAGCATGGAGGCGCAACCAGAAACAGGCCAGACATCAGGTGCCCCTACGGACGGAGGCCAACAAACCCAGCATCAGGACCGCTCTACCTCCGCTTTGTGCAAGGAGGGACAGGAAGGGCACTGGCCAGAGCCCTGTAAAATGACCTTCAACGGGTCCACAAATGTGCAATGTGGCTGTTGAAATGTTCAGAAACAGATTCCATGAGAGTGGATGAGGCCCGATGTCCCAATAGGTGGGGGTTTGTGCTAACAGCCCAACACCGTGCAAGATGTTTGGCAAATTTGCCAGAGAAACACTAAGATTGGCAAATTTTGCCACTGGTGCCCTGTGCTCTTCACAGATGAAAGCAAGGTTCATACTGAGCACATGTTGACAGACATGCAGGGAGAGAACATTTTGCTGGCCTGCAACATGACTCTCCAGCATGACCGGGTTTGGCAGTGGGTCAGTTGAGAATAGGTGCTGGGGGTGGCAATGTTCTTTAGAGGGCCACACAGCCCTCCATGTTCTCGCCAGAGCATAGTCTGACTGCCATTAGATAACCGATAATGAGATCCTCAGACCCCTTGTGAAGACCATATGCTGGTGGCGGTTGGCCTGGTTCCTCCTATGCAAAGCAATGCAGACCTCATGTGGCTGGAAGTGTGTTCAGCAGTTCCTGCAAGGTGATGCATGGACTGGACCGCCTTGTTCCCTCAGACCTTAATCAATTGAGCACAATTGGACATCATGTCCAATCACTCATCACAAGTGAGACTCATGTCTCACTTCCAATCCACCAATGCACGTTGCAACCACAGACTGTCCCAGGAGTTGGGGGATGTTTTTAGTCAGGTTGTGGGAGGAGATCCCTCAGGGAGACCATACTGCCACCTCATCAGTGAATCCATCCCAGGGCATTGGTAGGCAGGTCATACAGGCATGTGGACGGCCCACACACACTACTGAAGCCTCATTCTGACTTGCTTTAAGGACATTACCACCCAAAGTTTTGGATCAGCCTGTAAGTGTTTTTTTTTCCACTTTAATTTTGAGTGTAACTCCAAATCCAGACTCCCATGGGTTGCTAAATTTGATTTCCATTGATAATTTTTTGTGTGATTTTGTTGTCAGCACATTCAACTGTAATGAAGTATTTAATAAGAATATTTCATTCATTCAGACTTAAGATGTCTTATTTTTGTGTTCCCTTTATTTTTCTGAGCAGTGTATAATATAAGCACAGGGATGCTGGGATTGCTACAAGTTAAAAGATTAATCATGAACCTCCTTTTTCATTGTCCTTGTAACTTTGCATGGTTCCTGAGCGAGGCCATCAGTAAGTGAGGACAACCTGCTGTTTAACTCAGATATCATGTTATCATAGGTTTGGAATTAAACCCCTTCTATTCTACATGATTTAGCTGCTACAGAAACATCCTCATCAATATTTTTCAGAAATAATTACCATTTTCCACTTTGTTTTTATCAGCTGAATGTGGAGGTCGTTTTAAAGGAGAATCTTTAGGAAGAATCTTATCTCCGGGCTATCCTTTTCCGTATGATAATAATCTGCGTTGTATGTGGATAATTGAAGTAGATCCAGGAAACATTGTCAGGTACTCCAGGACACTCTTAATTGATAGACTAAGAAAAAAATATTTTAGAATACAAAAATTAAGAAATCCATCAGGAATCTATTTATTAGTGTAAATGTTGCCTTTTATTCAAAGTTTGATGTTATATTAATGTTATATTATTTGGGGAAACAGCAATATAAGCATTAGTGGAATAGTGCTTGGCAGATGGGATATAGTAGTTGCTTTATCTACTACATTATCTGGGGGGCTAAAATGACTTACTGCAGATTTGTGTGAACAAATATTTGTCCCAAATCTGGATGGAATATTGTAGTTGTAGGGTTGGGGCTGGGTTGACGGTTGAAAAAGGGCTAATGGTTGTTTGGAATCTCAAAGTTTAATGGATGGCTTCATTGCTTTACTTTGCCTTCCTTCTGACTTCTTGTCCAGCAGTGCTAACAGCTACAGAACTTGTTACACTTGTACAGAAGCCTCATCTGACATTTCCATTCAGTGCCAGAACTTTGATGCATGCATTGTATGTACATCAAATGTAGGGATCATGTAGGGAGAAAGACATTTGGTTGATAATTAAAATATCTACATCAAGAAGCCTGCCTCTCAGGTCCTGAACAGCCTTGTTATCTTTACTGGTGTTTCTCCTCCATGGATCTTTGAAATCATGGATCTCCATGATTTCAAGACTTCTTATGTAGATATAATATGACAAAAGAAGTCTTGAAATCAAGGCATAAAGATCCATGGAGGAGAATCTCCAGTAAAGAGAACAATGCTGTTCAGGACCTGAGAGGCAGGCTTCTTGATGTAGATATTTTAATTATCAAGCAAATGTTTTTTTCCCTACATGATCCCTTCTAAACTGTAACTGTAATAAATTGTAATAAATTTCATTTATTTATTTGAATTAGACATTAATATTTGGTGTTTTTTTGCAGTCTCCAATTTTTAGCATTTGATACTGAAGCCTCACATGATATCCTACGTGTTTGGGATGGTCCACCTGAAAATGATATGCTGTTAAAAGAAATTAGTGGCTCTCTTCTTCCAGAAGGCATCCACAGCACTCTCAACATAGTGACAATACAATTTGACACAGACTTCTATATCAGCAAATCTGGATTTGCCATTCAATTTTCAAGTAAGTTGATATACACCTGTGGTTCTGAGTAGTCCAAAATCTAGATTTTTCAAAATATTGCAAACATTTCCTTACAGTTTATAGTGTCTATATATCTGGATGTCCAGTTTTTTGCCTCCTTTCCATCCTTGGTCAATACAGTCTTTCCAAAGGCCATAAAGATCCAGGCTGTGCAGGCTCAGAACTAAAGTAGGTAATAGTTCAGCCACTGTAAAAAAGAAAGCACAACTGCTTAGTCCCACAAGTTGGCCCTTTTCATAAAAGGGATCTGGAGATATACTCTTGTAGGATATTGCAAGACAGGCAGAGATCTTCAGATGTAAACAGTCCCAGAAGTAGATTGGCTCTGCCATTTACAAGGTTTTAAATAGGATAACCTGCATCTTGAATTGCATCTGGAAGCATAACAATGGTATAAATCCAGACAAACCATGGACTTTCCAGAATGGTGTGCACTGACACATTATGAGATAGCCTGCCTTAAGGTTGTGCCCGTAATGAAGAGGTCTGGAACCAGAAGACAGGTTTTCTCTTCAGCCCCTATGTTATGTAGAACACTATCCCTAATATAAAATTAGCTTCCTTTTTTTCATTTAAGAAATCATTTAAAATTATCCTGTTTATATACATGATCTAGAACTGACCATCTTGGGGGCAGTCTGTAAATGTTTTAAATTAAAATGAATTAAATAATGCAAGATTTGTTAATTAGGTTTTGTCAAATTTCCCAAATCGTACAAGCCAACATAGAACAGTTTGCTGCCTCTAAGATTAAAATTAACACTTTCAAAATAAAGTTAGTTGCTATATTAGTTGATGTTTCATATGATCTAATTTATTCAAGATTTTCATATTACTTTTTCATGAATAAAACAGTATTTTATGAAACTTCAAAAAAGTGTTTTCTTTATCTTACTCAAATGCAGTATCATAATATCAAAGAAAAAAGACCGCTCTGCCACAATTTCATTTTATCTTTCTTATTAATTCACTCCCTTTTATTAATTCTCTTTCATTAAATCTATTTAAAGTTAACATTTGATTCAGTGGAAATACAAAATGCTCAGTTTGTGGCCAGACTGAAAATTGGTGTGATTCAGTAGCTTTGATTGTTGACAATCAAACTTCTTTGAAGAGTTAAATTGCTGAATTTTTCTTCCCTATCTCATAAAAGACACAAAGAAATATATTGCTTGGGATACTTTTGAACCAAACTGTGCAGCAGCTTTGTGTCAATCAGGCATGTTCCAGGTCTGTGCTGCCAATACAATAAAATAATTAGAAGTCTTTTAAAGGAAGCAAAATTAGCAGAAAACCCAGGTTGAATAGATATACTGATACATGACTAAATGTAGAATCTCTGTATAAAAGAAAATCAGACTGCTATTACTTACTGTTATCAGCAATACCTTCTGCTATAATTATCAGGCTTTCGCTTGTTGTCCAACACATGACATGAAAGTTAAAATGCATCTAAGTTTCAGCATACATCTACTGAGTTGATAATTAAACATTGATATATGTCACTCTTCATCCTGTAACTTTTTTAGACCCAAATCATTAATTTGTGATGTTGACAGCAATGTAGAGGGTGCAGTTGTTAGTTTATGATTTAGGGTAATTGCAAGACATAGTTGATAAAATCAAATTCAGGGTCGTGCTGGTATGATTGGAAACTCTGTGATGCACTAAAAATGGCACCATCTTCAGAACTTCAAGGCACCATTGTAGTTAGCATCAATATTCTGATCACATCTTTTGAACATTCCTGATGGGATTCAAATCATTCTTTGGGAGAATATGTTTTTTCCTGGCACCAGCAAAGCTAACAAAATAGCTTCAGTAGTTGAGGGTGATACTTCCAAACAAATTACTCACATTTACCATTTTGTAATCTTTAAGGCCCTGTCCCACTGCACTTACGGATGCAAAGAGGATGTAAAATGTTAAAAAAAGCTTGCCATCCGTTGGAA